>PVIH01003481.1:0-50202 GCA_004025045.1 Sigmodon hispidus
AAAAAAAAAAAAAAAAAAAAAAAAAAAAAAAAAAAAAAAAAAAAAAAAAAAAAAAAAAAAAAAAAAAAAAAAAAAAAAAAAAAAAAAAAAAAAAAAAAAGAAATAGTGCATGAAAATTTCCAAGAACTGCAGGACATTAATCATCAACATGAAAGACCCTGAACACAGGAAGAGAAAAGAACACACACTCACACACACACACACACACACACACACACACACACACACACTCACACACACACACATAAGCACAAGCACACAATCACACATACACTTAGCCTTATTTTGAGATTTTTAAAGACTGAGTGAACTAGGGATGTAGTTCAGCAATACAGCATTTGCTTAATGTGCAGGGCTGTGGGTCTGATGCCCATTACTGACCAAAGCAAATCCTTTAAAAATAGAAGGTGAAGAGTCTTTCCTTTTACCCAGCTGCACTCCTGTTCCCATTAACCATCCTTTTTTATCTCTTCTCCCTTCCAGGCTCTAGTACCTGCTCTTCAAATCCCTACCTCTATGAAATCAATATTTTATGTTACATTTAAGTGAAAATGAGTGGTCTTTGTCTCTTTCTGCTTTGGCTCAGTAAACACTTCTTTTTTTCTTTTTCTTTCTTTTTTTTTCTTTTCTTGAGACAGAGTTTTTCTTTATAGTCCTGGCTGCCCTGGAACTCATTCATAAACCAGGCTGACCTTGAATTCAGAAATCCTCCTGCCTCTGCTTCCCAAGTGCTGGGATTAAAGGTATGTGCTACCACTACCCAGCTCGATTTCTATTCATGTTGCCACAAACAATAATAATTCAGTCTTTTATGGCTGAGTAATATTCCATTGTGTATATTACCACATTTTTCCCTGCAAATTCACCTGCCAGTAAATATTTCAATTGAATCCCACATATTGACTTTGTTAAAAGTGTTCTGCTAATTATTTTTGTCAGCCAAAGACCACAGAAACTTATTCTCATGGACTAGAACCCACACTATACCAATTTTGAGAATGTCATTTTATTTCTTGTCTCAGAGGAAAAATTTTATTTTGTTCCAGTAAATGATATTTGTATTTTCTGACATATTTGATTGAACCTAGTAAGAAGGAAGGAAGGAAGGAAGGAAGGATGGAGGAAAGAAGGAAGGAAGCAAGGAGGGATGGAGGAAGGAAGGAAGGGAGGAAGGAATGAATGAAGGAAGGAAGCAAGGAGGGATGGAGGAAAGAAGGAAGGGAGGAAGGAAGGAAGGAGGGAGGGAGGAAAGAAGGAAGGAAGAAAGGAGGGATGAAGGAAGGAAGGAGGGAGGGAGGAAAGAAGGAAGGAAGAAAGGAGGGATGAAGGAAGGAAGGAAGGCAGGCAGGCAGGCCAGTAGCCTTCAGAGTTGTTTGGTCCCTGTCTCCAGCTGAGCAGCCTGCTTCCTGCTGTGCATTTGACCTTCTGTCCTCCTTGACCTCCTGCATCCTCTCCTCTAATTTAGAGACTTTCCAGTAGAAAGAAAAGAGTGGGAAGAGCAGAGTGACTAGGCTTACCCCACACAGACTCCAGTCAGCTCAAGTCTGAACCCCAGCCTCATCACCTGCTAACTTCATGACCTCGTGTGTGTTATTTCAATTTCAACAAAAAAGAAAGAGATAGTAGGGGCTGAAAGATGGCTCAGAAGCTAAGAGTACTTGGTGTTCTTGTAAAGATCTTAGTTCAGTTCCTAGCACTCATATTGGGTGGCTCATACCATTGTAATTCCAACTCAAGGGACTGCAATAACTTCTGGATTCCAAAGGCACCCACCCAAACACACACACTCATATACACAAATATTAAAATCTAAATAAACAAAACATATTAATAGTAAATCAACATTATTGTGAAGTTTTAAAACTACATAGCACAGGGCCTCAAATCTGAGAGTTACAATATCATCATGACTACCATTGCCATCATCTTCTACCTGTTTCGACATTGCAAGATGTTTTACAAGAAATGAGCCATTCCAAACCCAGGATAGAAACAAACAGAGAACTGTATGCTGCAAAGTGCTTGCTATAACCTACACATGACTGAACCTCATGTGTTGACTTATCTAACCCACAATAATGGAACTGTTTATCATTCCCCATTAGAGCCAGAAAAATCCATCTTTTGATGAAGCCACTCAGAAGGCAGACATTGGGCTCTGTGTCTGTTCTCCTCCAGACACCTCTGATGGCTAATCTTGGTCATCAACTTGACTACATCTGGAGTTAACTAAAGCTTCTAGGTACTCCTGGAAAGGATTTTTCTTAATCAGACTATTTTGAGAAGGAGAAAATGCCCTAAATGTGAACCTCAACTGTGGATGCCCACAGAAAAAGGAACATAATTTTTCCTGTTTGCCCTCATTCTTTCTGGGTAGTCTTTCTGTTCTGTTGTTGTAGCCATTATTCAATCCCACATCATTGTCATTCCAGTATAGACTGAAAACCAACAGCTCTCTAGGAATCCTTATGACTCCAATGCCAGATTAGGATGTGGGCTGAATGGCTACTAGGTTCTCAGCCATTCTGTTAGGAGACAGTCATTGGTGGACTACCCAGACTGTTAGCCCCTCTAGTAAGTCCCACATAAATATTTTCCTTCTATCAATTCTGTTTCTCTAGAGAACCCGATGAATACAGCACTGTTTACACAAAGATATACAAAACACAAGCAGCTCATACCAGTGTAAAAGGTCATGTGTGAAGATGTACTGTCAGCATGCAAAGGCATACTGGACATGTGTATATGAAGTCAACTTTGCTACATACCAGGAAACAGTTCATTCCAGAGGAAAGGACGCCTAGACATATAACCCAGAAGGCTCATTCTGCAAAATATCTCTCCAAAGTTGATTTTCTTTCCTCATTCTAATATGGCAAAGAAACATGGCTTCACATACTAAAAATAGCTGCCCCTCTGTATCCATGAAGGGTTGGTTCCTAGATCCCCTGAGGATAGCACATCCTGGAATTCACAAATTCCTCATTTAAAATATCATAGCACTTACCTGTCTACTGGGCATGCCCTTCTGGAGACTTTACATTGTGTCTAAGGTACTTGTCATACCTGATACAATATGAGAGTTCTGTCAATGGTTGTTTAGGGAATAATGACAAGAAAATGTTTGAGCATGCTCAGTACAGATACTGCCATGGCAGCTATGCAGGGATAACTATAACACTGTCAGAAACGACTTGACATTCTGTTTCTATCGTGGCTGGGTTAAGATTCATGGCCCCAGAAGTTCAACATGGCCAAGTCCAAAGCATGAAGCAGAAGCAAACAGGATGAGATGACTACTATCTCTCTAAACCACCTGACCCCGTGTCAAATCACAAATATTAGTCCTTGCACTAAATAGATGCCCAGTCAAAGGAAATTTCTAAACCTAGTCCTTATTTCAATTACAGCCATGGCTATTGGGTAGGAAGAATACCTCTGTGCTCAACAATCACACTCCAATTTCAGGTAGTTATCTCCTGTGGGAGATGAATTAATTCATACTGAAGGGACAAGCACTTTCTTGTCCATGTCCCCTTTACAAACACACAGATCTGTTCAGACTTTGATTTGGTTACTGAGCTTTCTTATGAGGAGTCACTGACAAGAATAAGATGCATCTTAATAATCAGAGTCAGCACTATTTCTAACCTCCCTTCCCCAATACACAGGATATTCAGAATAGGCAGATCCTCACTGGCAATCGGGCACACACAGCAGGTGCTGGCAGAGGGTGGGGCCTTCTTTTCTATAACATTTCATGCTCAAATACTTGCCCCTCCCACTAGAGTTTTAGTTAGTTAGTGTTTTCTGGCAGAGAAGAAAGACCATTCATCTTTTATTTTGAAAGAAGAGACCAGTACTTGAATGCTCTGTGAAGGCAGAGCTCATGATGCTGGTGACTTGATATCTAGTACTGTCAACATGAGAATGGATGAGGTCAGAACCACCCCAGGGACACGAGCATATATATTTATGTAAAAGGCAGTGAAATTTGTCTGCAATTAAGTTTTTTAAAACTCTCAAATCTGTTGGTTAGTGACTTGAAGCAGATGTTGAAAGGTTCATCCCAGAGTCTGTTTTTATTGATAGCCTGCCTTTTGATCGGCTGCCAAAGAAGAAATCTGGATGTTATTTGGGATTTGGAAATTTTCTTTAAATAAACATATTAGTTAAGTATGTAAATCTGCTTAGCATCACTTCGAGCATATTGCCTATGTTGGAAACATCTGGGACCCGGTGTCAGCCGACTTATTAATTCACACTTAAGTCTCTGCTTCACCCGGGTTATTGCTGAATATTGCTATCTTGGTTGTCTAAGTCAGCGATGTCTTGACAGCAGCTTCCCATTTTGAGGTTTAAATGTTGACTGGTGAGAAATTCACCATGCAAGGTCTGTCTGGGTCTTTCATGATGGATTTTGGAAATTAATTGTTAACATTTGGGATTATGAGTGATGGAGATCTGTGTTATTTATCTGAACTGGCCAGCATGTAATTCTGGGAAGGGATTATATGCACCTCTACTGATAAGCACTGAAGTGAGGTCATTAATACAATGTTGAGTCATAAAGCTCTCTGCTCTATGGAGGGCTCTCCTCCCATGATTGAAATGATGCTTAGTTCATTTCACCCTTTAAGGGAAGGGCACATCATTTGGTGACATGTGTTATAGTGAATAAAGGCAGCTACCACATATGTTTAAGAATAGGAGACATGGCATAAAACCCCCAAATCTTCTGTTTCTTACACACTCATCCCAGAGAACATGGGTTGAGTACATTTGAGAGCCCTTTAATGAGTGAGGATTGTTGTCAAGGGTGAAAATGGTCCATATAGCATTAAAGTGCTTTTCATGAACTAAGTGCCATGACATAGGAAGCATGACATGTATCTATGCAGGGTCCCTGTGAATCCTTACAAATTTACCAAAAGGCTTATTGTCAAGGGAAGTGGGAATATGGAGAAAGGGACCCAGGACTGGTGATAATACACAGTGTGAATTTTTGCTGTGACTCAGACATGCTACCAGGGATGGAACATGAGTGGCCAGAGGTCAGAACCAAAGTGACAGGTCCCCAGTTCATTGATTTAATGCACTGATGGTCACTGTTGAGTGTAGAAAGAGCTGAAATAGACAATGCTGACATTGGAGTCTCTTGTCATCATGGGGCTCACAATGCTATCTGAGTCTAACTCATGTCCTCTTTGTGACTCACCCCACCTGTATCTTTGCTTACAGGGCTCTGTGAGAGTGGGATGCCCAGCATCCTGGGTTAGCTCTTAGACATTAGCAGAGTGGCTTGCCCTTAGAGTTATGGGTGAGGCAAGGGACACCCGCCTGGGACAGGGAAGGATGGAATCATCAGACTAGCTAACAAGGCACTTCAGTGGCCTGACACACAGATCCCCAACAGTCAGAGGGAGGATTCTCATTGCTGTCTCCATCTGCATGTATTTGAGGGTGTGTTGGCTGGCCAGGGGCTGGCCTCTGGGTGCCTTCAGGACACCTGCTCTCACAGTGAATGCATCCAAAACAGAGATGCATTCAGTGCCAGCTCAACATGCAGGGAAGACGGGAACAGTCCACACAGTGTGTAAGAGTGAGAGGAATAGAGTTTGTAGAGAATCCAAAACTATCCATAGTGGTTGTATGGGCCACTTGTCTCATCGCAGTGACAAATGACAAAAGCAACCTAGGGACAAGACACTTACTTTGGCTCATAATTTCAGGTGATACAGCCCATCATGGTGGGGAAGTCATGGCAGCAGAGCCCGGGTCTAAACTTTAGCTTCCGTTGTGATCTGAATAGGCTCAGGTATTTAAGCACGTGGCTCCCTCCTAGTTAGAGAAGCTGTTTGGGAGGACATTACGGGACCTCTAGGAAGTGCAGCCTCATTGGAGGAAGCACTTCAGTGAGGGCAGGCTTTGAAAGTTCATAGCCTCACCTCACTTCCAGTTCACGCCCTGCTCATTTGCAGTTAAAGATGTGCTTTCCCAGCTTCTTTCTCCAGCGACCTGCTACCATCATGAACTCTTCCTGAGGAACCAACAACCCCAATAAGCCTTTCCATCTCTAGGTTGCCTAGTCTTGGGCATGGTGATTCATCACAACAGAAAAATGACGTATGTGACTTCTGTCTCCTTTTCTTTCCATCTGGGATTGTGGATTGCTAACACCATGTATGGTGGGTTTTTGCACCTCAGTCCAATCTAGATTATGTCTCACAGAGAAGTGCAGAGGTATGTTTCCATGGTGATTCTAAATCCCACCAAAATGACAAACATGATTAACCATCAGAGGGGGTTTTATTTTATATCTCTATTTCAGCAATTCTAAAGCATAAAGCTAAGCACATAATTATTATAAGAATAGTTAATATTTTATTTTAAGAAACAAGCTAATAGCTAATAAAATAAACTAATATTTTATTAAATTAGCAGTTTAACAGCTGTTTTCTTCCCAAATATGCTTTTTGTTGCAATTGTTTCCATTAGGAATGTCCTGGATTTCTACTATGTGCGAAGCAGGTGTTGAGGGCGTAACAAGTACTCCATAGTACAGAAGAGAGACAGTGGCAGTGTTACCTGTGGTCTGGGGTGGGCCCTGGGTCCTGTCAGATTCTTAGCTTCTCTTTAAAGAATTAAAGGCTCACACAGATTTGCAAAAGTAACCAGGAAACTTCATTTTAAACATAGCAATAAAATAGGACATACTATAAGAGGGCAGTGGGTCATACCCAAGACTCCTGATTATTATTTGGGGCTTCCTTGTATGGAGTTCAAGAGAAGTTTAGTTACTAAGGGCTGTAATAAGAGTGTTTCTCTTGGACTGGAGAGATGGCTCAGCCGTTAATGGCTAGGCTCACAACCAAAAATATAAGAGAGGGTTTTCTTGTTTTGACTGATAGATTCAATCATCATTCTTCTATTGCACATGTCCTTTTTAATAATAAATTTGATTTCAATTACATTTATGCCTAACACAAATAAACATAAGATGTTAAATAGGGAATTTGCATTAAAAGTTCATTTGGGAACATAATTTTGTCTTATTTCAAAACTAGTTCTGGCTGGATCAGCTCTCCCATCCTGTCCCAGAGTGTATTGGAAATATTTTTGAATAGAAGCTAAGTATAGTGGTCATTGTGATCCCACTGTTCAGAGAGAATGCACATGTAACTTGCCATAGATGTGGGTCTTAGGTAGCTAACAGGTTGCTAGGTGCATTACGCAGAGAGGAATGAGTATACATAGAATGTGCAGGTCAAGGAGGTAAGCTGTAAAATGCATAAGCAGAAGTGGGGTGTGTTCTGTCTACTGAGGATATTCAACCTTTCGGACTTCAGCAGGGGTTTCTTCATCTTCAGAGATGAAGAAGGAAATATTGAAAAACATAAAATTATAAGATAACTGGTAAAGACAGCTTAGGTACCCTCTAAAAATAAAAGTAATAGCAAGTGTCTCTGCCTGTTCTACATATAAACACACAATTTGTCAGCAGTTGGTAAGAACTGGTTTCTGGCTTCCATTCGAATACAGAAAATAGGACAGGTGGGGCATGACCCCTGTGGGTGCCTGGCTTTAGGCCTTTTTAAAAATAAATAAGAATGTAATTATAGGGATAATGTTGTATGTTACAGCAGTAAATAGCTAGTTTTGTGGAGAGGAAAGGACAGATAGATATGGGCTTTTTGCCTGCCTGTTTTTAGAAAGGAAAAAAAGAAAAGATTATTCCTAATTTCAGGTTTCTGTGGCTGAGGCCTGGATTTTTCTGGCTTCCCTTTAGGAAGATGGTTGGGTATTCTTCCTTGAATCTGGACCTCAGAGGTACCCGTTTTCAGTTATTGTATTGGTTAGGGAGGTGAGCCACGTCTTTTAAGCTTGTTTCAAACTGTGGTGTTTTGAATCTGGTTTGTCTTCCCCCATCCCCATTCCTGTGCTAGAAATGTAGTCCCCATGTCAAGATGCTGAGAGGTGGGAGGATCTGGAAGAGGAGGGACGCATAGCACCCTCTCAGGCATAGCACCCTCACACTGGGCTAGTGCCTTTCTCCAGAGACAGACATAGGAATGGAAGAGGTCTCACAAGGACAAATTGCTAAAGAACAAGTCCAATGCCTTTCTCACATGCTTGTCTTCTTCAAATGTGGCAAGTCTCTTTGTCTGCTTTCCCTCTGCAATACAGTGGAGAATGAGGATATCACAAGAGCCCAGTGGACTGACCATGGGGCTACAGTCGTGATCCTTTAAAACTGTGAGCTGAAATTCATTTTTCCCCTTTCTAACTTATCCATGGGTATTTTGTTATAATAACAGAAAATGGGACAATGAGCTAAGCTGTGTAAACCATGTTCTCTAAGAGGTAGTTTTAGAGACTCTAGTAATTATATTCCTTGCTCTCCAAAATGTGACCTGTGAATCTACCAATATTATACAACTGCCTAGTATTTATTGACAAGTCACTTATTTTGGGATACAGACAAAATAAGATGGATGAGAGTGTTGCCTGGTTGGGGAATGAAGTCACATGTTTTTTTTTTTAAATCCAAATGACAGAAATCCAGTTCTTACTAAAACAAAAGGTGCATGATTGGCTCTCAAACACAAAGAGTGCCAGGGTTGAGGCAGATATCAATTAGTGACTAATGATCATGAAATAGTTTAAAATGGCTATTTTTTTTTAATTTTACTGAAAGTCTGTAAATTAGCAATTTAAGCAGGGTTCACTCGGGTATCTCTTCTGTGTCCTTTTTATCCCCCAACAGGAGCTGTGGGTAAGCTGGGCAGCCCTGCTTCTGGCAGCTTGCTGGCTGTTTGCTGGTCTGATTTAGTTCTTTTCCATGCTATCTTGTACTCACTCAAGCTAATCCAAGTTCTCTTGTATGGTGGTAGGATTCTGAGAAAAACTGAAAATGTGTATCACCAGTTCACTACATTGGCCAAAAAGAGTTTGAGGGGCTGGAGAGATGGATCATGGGCTGGAGAGATGGCTCAGAGGTGAAGAGCACAGACTGTTCTTCCAGAGGTCCTGAGTTCAGTTCCCAGCAACCACATGGTGGCTCCCAACCAGCTATAATGACATCTAGTACCCTCTTCTGTATACTGTATACATAATAAATAAATAAAACTTTCAAAAAAAAGTTTCAATTTGTATTTAAGGGGCAGGAAATGATTTCTTTCTCAATGTTCTTTTTTTTTTTTTTTTTTTTTTTTTAAACTTTATTTATTTATTATTTATTTATTTATTTATTTGCCTTGGTGTTTGCCTGGAACTGGAATTACAGACAGCTGTTAGCTGCCATGTGGGTGCTGGGAATTGAACTCGGGTCCTCTGGAAGAACAGCCGGTGCTCTTAACCACTGAGCCATCTCTCCAGCCCCTTTCTCAATGTTCTTGATAAAGAATCTGAAAACGTGCATTACCAAGGGTTCCTAGGTGGGAAGCGTGAACCGGTATCTGTATGTTTACCTATTATTTCCCATCAGTGTCTTCAAGGTTGGCTTTAGCCAAGGCTGTATCTGGAGCTTAGTCCATTTCACCCTCCTACTGTTGACTTGAGCCTCAGACTTCTTGTGTCACTGCAGGGACTAAAACAATCCTGGTCCCCACAATCAAGATTAGTAGGAAAGGAAAGTTCATCTGCTTGC
Organism: Sigmodon hispidus; assembly: GCA_004025045.1. Classification (NCBI taxonomy): domain Eukaryota; kingdom Metazoa; phylum Chordata; class Mammalia; order Rodentia; family Cricetidae; genus Sigmodon; species Sigmodon hispidus. Next base: position 9,650 of record PVIH01003481.1, read on the forward strand.
TTTCCTAGGACACCCCCTTGCTTGTGACTAGGTCATAGGCCTGCCTATACTATAAAGTCAATCTCTATGGTTGGGGGACACAGTCCAAGAAATGGCTTGGATTTGGTCACATGCACACAAACGTGCCCTCATAGAAAGTGTCAAAGCTTTGAGTGTCGAAATGAAGGAATCTCCAAGGATAACTGGGAGCCCCCACTGGAGGAACAATTGCTTTAGATAGTCCAATGTGTGGAAAGACAGACCACAAACCTCCATGACAGACACAGATGAATGCACAACACTGGCTGAAATTCCATTTGCCCAGTACACACTATAACATAGTAGGTTGTGGGAGGAGCTATGAATTCAGATTTAAAAACAGATCTTCAGATATCTTTGGCCTAAACTATTTCCCTCACCACAGAGCATAATTTGACATGATATAAGGAACGTAATTCTTCCTATACAGACTTTTACTTTGTAATAGAAATATCACATCAACTGATGGCAGCTTTGGTTTCCCACAATCATCTCCAAGTTGTGGAATCAATACACTTTCAAACCCTTGCCCATTCACTAAGGCATTATCTCCCCAAACTTCTTTGTCCCTGCTTATATTTGTCAACTTTACAATCCTTTTATTAGCAGCAAAAAGCCTTGGGAAGCCACAAATAAAAGCAGGGATTACAAAAGAATTCTTATTAAAGCATGCCTTCTTTGACACACAGAGTACAATGCCCCCGTCTCCCCTTGTGAAAAGATGTGTTTTCTTATTTAATTAGAATAGACCTCTATTCCTTTAGAAGACAGCAAACAGGGCAGCAGGATAACAGAGACTACAGACTCCGAGACAGGAAGCTGGCTTAGTTCACCTCTGGTCCACTCAGTGAGTGTGTTGCGGCTGGCGAAAACTTCTATCTTATTTGGGAATGGATGTGTGCATGATAAGCACCATGTCCCCATCACACAGTAATTGGTTGCAGTCTGTTTTCCTTGTTTTTGTTATTGTTGTTGCTTTGCATTTAAAGCCTGTGTTGGAGAAATGCAAAGCCAAGTGCATCAATTAAGTCCTAGTAAGAACCAGATGGCACATTCAATGTGGGTAATTTGAGAGGAGTTGAGCAAAGGGACTTTTTTTGTGAAGATGTGTGCAGGGTTACAGGAAACCAGGATGATGCTGTGCCCCAGAGTCAGCAACTGTCTCCCTTAGAATGGGGGTTGGCAAGCTGCAGGCCATGTATCGAATCAGGTCTGCCACTTGTCTATAAAAATAAAGCTTTATTGCAACACAGTCGTGCATATTCCAGAGGCAGTGTTGAATATAGCAACAGAGATCACATGGCTTGTGAAGCTTAAACATTTACCATGTAGCCTTTACAAAACATGGATGCTTCAAGATTAGGGGAAGGATATGGAAGCGAGGCACTTGTGGGGTAAAATTTAAAAAACTGCTGCCTCTCAGCCTGGCCCTGCACAGCCCCAAGAATGAGCCCCAAGAATGAGCATCACCTCTAATCTTGCTAGCTCACTTGCTCCCTCCAGGATGGCCTTAATTTACTGGTCCTACTAGAGTGGGCTAGACACCAACACAGAGTGAGTCGGCAGATGTGGAGATGGGGATAAAAAATGTAGCCATAGTCTCTTGTTTCCTAAAGAGCCTTCATCTCCTCCACTTTAAGTCCCTTCCAGAGGTCCTGAGTTCAGTTTCCAGCAACCACATGGTGGCTTCCAACCAGCTATAATGACATCTAGTATCCTCTTCTGTATACTATATACATAATAAATACATAAAACTTTCAAAAAAAGTTTCAATTTGTATTTAAGGGGCAGGAAATGATTTCTTTCTGAATGTTCTCGTTAATGAATCTGAAAAGATGCATTACCAAGGGTTCCTAGGTGGGAAGCGTGAGGAGTTATGGAACCCATGGGCAGATTCAGGTGGACGAGGCAGAGAAGAGCATCCTCAAAGCAGAAGAAAGAAGGGTATGAAGGGAAAGGATCCAGGAGAGAACTCTCTCCAAATTCCGGGGTGCTCCATCCACTCAGTCTATTAAGAATGAGCATGACCATTTATTTAGCCCATGGAAACATTGGATGACATTAGCCACGAGGAAGGGAGTAAATGGTTTAGTGGTTCAGAAGTAGAAAATAATTTCAGATCTGAGTTACATAGAGAAAGAGTGGGTCTTAGTCTTCCATGACACATCATAACCTTCATCAGTTAAGGATTCTATGATGGTTTAAGGTTCTGAAAAGCTCTGGAGTTTCTTGATCTTCCCTAGCACCCAGCCTGATACTTGGCATAGGTAGTTACTGCAGAAATGCTAATGGAATTAGCTAATTGAATAAAGAAAAGGTGAAGGGCTACACCAAAGACTGTGCAATGTGTCTGTGTGATGAGGGGGATTGGGCAACTAAACTAAGGTGGTAACATAAGAATCCTCATCAAAAGCAAGTAAATAAGGACGGTGGAAACTAGGAAGGATAAAGACTGGAGCTGGAGTGATGGCTCAGCAGTTAATGTGCTTGCTGCCCATAAATGAGTACCAGATCCCTAGCACCCATGTAAAATGCTGAACATGATAGCAATACCTGTGATCCCAGCACCAAGGACGTAGAAATAGGTGGATCCTAGTGCTCACCATTCTAGCCTCCATCTAGCTAACCAGTGAACTCAAGGCTGAGCAGAAGGGCAGAGGATGCCCAGAGTGAATAAAGAGAAAGTCCTGAGTGAATGTGAGCTGTTGACATGAGCAGCGTGTCTAGGACCCCTTGCCTCAGACCAATGGCTGTGTCAAAGCTTGGGTGATGCTCAGAGAGATTGCAAAGTCTTTTTGGTCTGAATGAGAATGCTAACAATTATGCAGAAGCTGTCAATCATAGCTTCCTCCTCTGGGATGACTGCAGCCTGAGATTTCATCCCAATGGAGACATCCCACCAAGGTTAGCTAACCCTCCCTTCCCACTCAACTGTACCTTGTAAACGTATCTTCTTGTTCATCTGTGCATAATACACCTGTCTCCTCCATTCAGTCTTACAAAACTGACTCTGGGTTTTCGGGCTACTGTTGTTGCTGGAGCCTCTTCATAAGAACATGCATGGCCCACCCAATTCCAGCTTTTCTGTTCTGTGTCTGTCCTCTCTTCAATCCTTTGTCCTCTGTGTCAAAGAGAGCATAGTGCAGGCAGTGGGAAACCCTGCCCTTTCTCCTCAGGTCAGATGGAGACTCAGAAGAGAACACCTGATGTGAAGGTCCGGCCTCCACAATGCATGAATAGGCCACCACACTCACCAATCTGCCTATACAGAGAGAGAGAGAGAGGCGGGGATGGGGGGGTCGGAAAGAGAAGCACTTTTTATTTTATTACCAAGTATGCATTACTTGATGAAGGCTTCTGATTTTTTTTAATAAATATTACATTAAACCAGGGAGACCTGTAGCTTCTCTTTCTTGTATAAATTGCATCCACAACACCTTACCTAGAAGGTTGTATTTTTTTAAAATAAGTCGTGCAAACTGAAGTGTCTGCAGGACTATTCTAGGACAGTTTGCATAAGTTGTCACAATTTCCCTGTTTTACAGATTTTTGCAGCATTGTTTTTAGTTTCCTTTATGGACTCTTTCCAATGCATTCTCATTTTCACAGAGACAGCTCTGTTTCCTTTCCCACTCGCGTTAATGTACGTGATTATACTAATGAATGCAACCGAAGCAAACAGATTGGGAATACATTCTAACGGACTCTAAGTAACATTAGCTTCAGAAGAATTGAAGAACTGAGGGCTCGCTGCTCTGCAAAGGAACCCACTCAACAAGAATTTTCAACCTGGGTGAGATGCAGTAGAGGAGTGTGTGCATATGTGTGTGTGCGTGCGTGTGTGTGTGTGCGTGCGTGCGTGCGTGCGTGCGTGCGTGTGTGCGTGTGTGTGTGTGTGTGTGTGTGTGTGTGTATGTGTGTGCTCTGGATAACTTGTGTTCCTCCAGAGAGGTGAGAGGAAAAAAATTCTAAAGACAAAGCTAGATCTAGTAATTTGGGCTTCCTTGGACTTCAGAGAGGGGACTAGGTCTCCGGAGCTTTCTTGGTGAAGGAGTTCTGTACTGAGAAAGAGTTAGTCCTGAAGAGGCTTGTGCTCCAAAGCCAGCCCTGTCACTTAGAAGCTGTGTGACTTTGGGGTAGGGAGGGCACTTTATCCTATGTCTTTATTAAATTACCTGAAAAATAAATAGTTAATATTCAATACAAAATATGTACTATTCACTCCATTTTTCTCCTATAGGGATGCTGTCTCTAGTAAAAAAAATGAAGTATCTATAGAGTCAGGATAGGCTCAGTTGTGCTGCAATGACAAAGAACCTTTAACCAGAGTGGCTTGAAAAACCAACGTTTATTTTTTTCATTTCCATCATGTCTGTCACAGGTTAACATGGGACCCTTGGGCAGGACACTCATTCACTTTGAAATCCAAGCTGATGGCACAGACAACATATTGAGGGCTGTTGATCTTTGTAGCAGAGAGGAGAGAGAAGCTTTGTACAGTGTTCACAAGCAATTAAAGATTTGATCTAAAAATGAAACCTGCAGGCATCTCATTGGCCAAAGCTATTTGTGTAGTCTCACCTAGCACCAAGGAGGGGAAAAGTACAATCCTCGAGGTGTCTAAAGGAATATGAAATAAAAACATTTGATAAACAGCCCTAGCGACTTCAACACCACTCTTAAATGTTTAGTTTCTTCTCCTCTTCCTCCTGCTAGTCCTTCTCCTCTCTCTCTCTCTCTCTCTCTCTCTCTCTCTCTCTCTCTCTCTCCCTCCCTCCCTTTTATTTCTTCCCCTCTCTCCCCACCTCCTTTCAGCATTGAGAAAATGCTGGCATTGAAACCAAGCATATTTTTGTTACCAGCTGGGTAGGCACATTCAACCATGATACTTACAGCTCTTGGTAGTAGCCTCACCTGAAAATCAGGGGTTTGAAGACTAAATTAGTAAGACCAGGGAAATCCTTAAAATCTGACAGGGGTTAGCTTGACAATCCATCAAGATGTCTTATCTTCTGTGTAATTTCTTAAGTTCTCCTTGAAGGGAAAAATAAAGGCTTTAGAGCCAGGTGTTAGGCTGAAAAGAGAAAAGACTCTGTTTTATGACTGAATAATATTTTCATTTCCAGCCTTGTCCTTATATGATATTCAAGGGAAACCAGAGTCAGGCCTATCTTCCAGAAGTCGTCTCTAGGTGTTATGTGTTACCAGAAAATTCTTAACCAGGCAGTGTAGTTTTCCAGAGAATCCTTTCCATGAGGACTTCCCCAAGTCACTCCCTCCATGAGAAGCTGTGTGGCTGGCCCCTAGCAGGACAGCGCTGCTCACATTGTAACATGCACAGAAATCACCCAGTGAGCTTAGAACCCAGGTTCTGACTCTGCAGGAACCACACGGCCAAGATTTTGAGCTGCTTCTGGTTGATCCCGGAGCTCTTGTCCAGCAGATCTCACTTTGAGTAGAGCTTTTCTTAAGGAAGTCTGCGAGAGTGTAGATAGGACCTATGGCTGTGCCTCAGTCAGGGGCTACTACTTGTCACATGAGGCTTGGACAAAACACTTGCTCACTCCAACAGTGTTTTCTCATCTATCAACCAGGCCTCTCACAAAGTACTTTAGTGGGATATGAGGCAAATACTGCCAGCTGGTAAGCACCTCGGGCCTTAAGTTTGGGCTCTTTCTGCCCCTGAAATGGTTCCCTTTCCTCTCTTGCATTTCTTTGTCTTATGCAATAGGTGGTAGAAGATGTCTCTCTTTTATTTGCTAACAAATCTCAACTTCCAGAGAGATCTACCTTGCACGATTGAAAAGTGTCACAGACATGTAAGAGAGGAGCCTAAATCTAAACAGTATTCGTGAGCACGAGCACAGGAGCATGATGGGACAGAAAAGGAGGGGTGAACCCTGAAGGTAAGGAAAGTTGATATAAATGGCTGTCATGAAAAATATTAACCAAATAGAACCTTTAAAGCAGACCACGAGCAGTGAGACCCTACTTTTTCTTATGGGATGCGGTGATAAAGAAATTACATAGTTATTTGAGAGGAACATAAATAAAGATTAATAGGTTAATGAGTTATTTTCCTTTCATTACTACACTATTGTACTTTATTATAATTGCTTTGCACTCATTTAATTAAATTTGAACTGGGGCCAACACAAGATAATTTGTTTTCCCTGTACTGAACAATGAGTATGCAGATTGGATGTACTGAAGCAGTAATCAGGCCTCTGTTTGTAACACTTTTCTACTCTGAGTAGACATTATAATTGATAATTTGATTGTTGCAGCACTCTGTGCAATATATTTTAAAGCAACATTAACATAATGGAAATTATGTTGTGGGCTTAATCTCATCTTTTCGCTGGGAAGCTATCTGGCCCCTCCGTGTGAAGCAGCAAGTTCCTGAGAACAGCAGGGCTGTCTCAGCCTCGTTCTTCTGTTCTGTACCTGTCTGCTTCTTTCTGTCCCTCCGCCCTCCCTTTCCCCTTTATTCTCCTTTTACACTGTCTTCTTCCTCCTTTTCCTTTTCCTTCCTTTCTTACCCCCACCTTCCTTCCCTTCCTTTTGTGATGGTGTGGTCTTTGCCCTGTGGAAGAAAGCACCACAGAGAAATAGAGACCGTTGACAGCAATCTCTGCTCTGTCTTCTAATGTGGAGATCCATTCCCATCTGAAACATTTGGGGAAAGCAAGCAAGAACCTTCCCTGCAAATGATTGAATGATGGATTGTTCAAGGTGGGCCATGTCACGGCCAGCTGCTGTGCTGTGCTGCTGGTAACCACAGTGGGTTGGTTCACTGTGGGGTCACAAGCTCTCTTGAAGCTTTTCTGTGCACATTGTCAGATGAGGAAATGTTACCAGCATTATCTTTGTCCCTAGTCCATTCTTCCTTGGGACTGCAAACACTTTCTTGTAAAGACTGGTCTTTATTTTCATGAATATACTCTGAACTAATCCCCATTGGGTGGTTTCCTGCAGTGGAAACAAGGTGTGCCATTCTGTTTAATAATCCCAGGCCAGAGATCTAGGGCCCAAGCAAGGAAACCTTGTGCCCAGGTGACTTCTGTTGACTTTTCAGAGCTCTGTAAATATTTGTTTCTATGTTTGTTTTGGGAGCAGAAACATCTGTGAGTGGTTGGAAACCGCCATGTGTGTTTTGGATAGGCTGAGGAGGGGAGTTGAGCTGTTCTTTGTGTGCATTGACCTGTCCAGATTCTGAATTCTTGCAAAAGTCTGATTTCCTGGGAGAGAAACCCATTCTTTCCCTTTTTCCCTCTTCCCAAGGCCTGCATACAGACATGGTGCATACTGTATTACTTGTAAATCACGTTAGCATGATAACACAGGAATATGGTTTTACTGGAGGGTCAACACTTTGAAGTAGACAGGCCTTTGGCATATTAATTTTTTTCCAGTGAATACTTACTGCTGTAGCTGGCATCTAGTATCTTCTCTCTCATCTCTTCTTCCAATTTTACTTTTTATAGAATATTAGGCTAGAACTTGATTCACTCACATACCAGTTTCCCAGTGGAGAATCAGCCCTTCTGAAGTTGATTTTTCCCCCAACTGTTCTTATTTGTCTAAAGTCTGTTTTTATCTCTCTCATTATTGTGAGATGAACTCCTCTCAGTTGGGCCTACTGTTTTAATTATTATTATTATTATTAGCACAGATGAAGGGTTTAAAGTTAAATGTTTTTACAACACCCCCCCCCCGCCCCATAAAAATGGAAACAGAAAGAAAGCCCCAGTTGGCCTGAATGGAGTACATTTCCTCTTGTTGGCAGATGTTGTGTTTAAATTAAGAAGCCCACAGCTGGGATGTGGTCATAGCCTAGAGACACAACCTCAGATTCTTACATCAGCCCACCCATGGCTCCTGGCCTCCAGAGACATCACCAAGGAAGCTTGCTTGCAAACAACGACTCAGGGCAGATTCATAGAACACAGGAAAAACAGGACTATGGTCCCTTCTCCTGGTATTGACAAAAGATTCCATGCTCTTGTAGACATCACTGTACTTGGTCGGGAGGGGGTCAGCTTTAGCCCATCAGAGTGTGTCTATCTGTTATGGGTTCTTGTGATTGAACACTTGGTCTCCACTAGTGATGCTGTTTAGGAGGTTGTGGAACCTTCTGGACATGGGACCTAGCAAGAAGACAGGGCTATGGGAACAGGGCTAGAAGATTTCTAGCCAGCCAGATTTTAAGCAAGTTCACTACTTCCTGTTATGGGTCATGCATATAACATGTAGTTGCCCTGTACTCAAGTCATCATGGGGTCCCCTGCTGCCAAGTCTCCACTGGGCACTGCATCCCTTTAAACTGGAAGCCTCCCCGTTTCCAGTTGCTTTTGTTGAATATGCGCATAGAAGCCAGGATGGTAACTCACACACCATCACAGTATGTCTCCCTGCAAGCAGAACTTATAGATTGGAGTGCAGTGAAAATCATAGGAGAAGAATAAAGGCCAAGACAAGAGGAGTGGGCCAATGGATGGTATGTTATCAGGCCCTGGGTATCTGGGCTCAGGCCTTCAAGGGATCCCTAAGAACAGCAAAGATCACTCAGCCCAGAGCCCCTTCACTAGGGTGAATGGCAGCAGGGTGTTTACAGAGAAGCTCCCACCAGCTGTTGATAGGGAATTGCTCCCTTGGGAATATTAACCTGGGTGAGTCCACTCTGTTGGACACAGAACAGGCTAAAGTTGTCAGAGGATGAAGTGCAGAGACCCCAGCGGTAGATGTGTCAATCCAGCCACCAATGCTAGCAGCCTCTGGAAGTCACTAGTTAGCTATTTTGGTGAGGCCTGGAACAATACAATGGACACAATTTTGTCATGCAAAACATTGTGGATATCAAGTCTTCTTTCCCATATTATTAGGTCCTCATGGACAAGAATGAGCTACCATATCAGCCTGTATTCACAATTACCATCAGATTAACTGCATTATTACATGGGTGCCCTGGCACATGACCCAAGGGTGGGGCTAGGCACATCGTGTTATGTCACAGCTTGCTCAACAACCCCACGAGAAAGATCCTGTCTCAATCTCTACCTTGCTTCTTAGTTTGCTAGAGCAAAGAACAAAGATTTTCTAATCCAGGTAGCTTGGCACCAGAGTCTTGACTATCTCACACAAATCTCTGTTTAGAATCTGAGTGTGGAAGCACTAGAGATGTCTTTCCCTGTTAGAACAACCCTTTGCTGAATATTCCCTGTGTGCTTTTTCCTGGGGCAGGTACTCTATATTCAGTTGTTTAGAGTTTTGCATTGAGTCTGAGCTATGGATTGTTACTACTTTGGTGCTAAAGGCAGCAAGAATCAGAAAGGATAAACTACACAGCTCATACGTGGCTCTGTCCAAACTCTGACCCTTCCTGATGCCTGAGGCTGGCTATAGGATGCTATCCTTTCTAACCAGGCCTCTGAAGCAGGGAATAGGCAATAGATGAAAGAAATGAGGAAAGCACAATCTTTTATTTATATATTATGTATACAATGTTTTGCCTGCATATAAACCTGAAAGTCAGAAGAGGGCACCAAATCTGATTATAGATGGTCGTGAGCCACCATGTGGTTGCTGAGAATTAATTGAACTCAGGACCTCTGAAAGAGCAGCCAGTGCTCTTAACCTTTGAGCCATCTCTCCAGCCCAGAAAAGCATATTCTTTTTAAAAAATTTATTTATTTATTATTAAGTATACAGTACACAGAGAGGGTATCAGATGTCATTATAGATGGTCGTGAGCCACCATGTGGTTGCTGGAAATTGAACTCAGGACCTCAGGAAGAACAGTCAATACTCTTAACCTCTGAGCCATCTCTCCAGCCCCAAAAAACATATTCTTAACTCATCCTAGAGAAAGCAGGTACAACAAGGGTCAGTCAAGAGTTGAAGATCATTTGAAGTATCAAGACCCATGCCTCCACCCCCTATCACAAGCCTGCTACAATCAGATGGGGTGGCTGGTGGCTGTGTGACCTTGATAATATCCAAAGTACTTTACAATCTACTTCCCCGTCACCTGGCACAATAGCAGGGACATGGGAATGGAGCCAACCTCGTTGGCCTTTTACAGGCCATTCCTCCAAGTCTCTCTTGAAAAATGTCCCTTTGAGTCTACAAAAGAATCTCAGGAGGCATCACCATCCCTGACTTCAAGTTATACTATAGAGCTACAGTAATAAAAACAGCCTGGTACTGGCATAAAAACAGACTTGTGGATTAATGGAACAGAATTGAGGATCCAGATATTAACCCAAAAACCTATGAACACCTGATCTTTGACAAAGAGGCCCAAAATATTCAATGGAAAAATATTCAGTGGAGTCTGAGACTGACATACCAGTATCCTGCAAGTTGGAGTGTGATAATCCAAGAGTGTCCTGGAGCAGATGGAAAAGAAACCGCCACTTTTGCTTCTCTGCAAAGCAGTCAGGGAACTCACTAGGTGGTTCAGGTAAGAACCCATCTGTCTTCTCTTCTTTACACTGCCTTCTTCTCCTCCTTTCTCTTGTCAGTCACTTTTTTGTTTCCTTTGTAGGAAGGAAAGAACAAATGCTGCCCAGGAACTCAGGACACCTGGCTGTGGCCCGCAAAGAATAACAAAGGTTGCTTTTGACAAAGGAGGTTCCAGCTCTTCGTCGGAGACCAGCCAAGCAGCTTTACTACTAACTGCTTTTCAGCCTCCAACTATGGGCAACTGTACCAAATGATGTGAATAATTGTTTTACAAAGTGTTTATAATTAATCAGCATGTTTGTTTCTTTTGTTTTTTTTTTCTTAACAGCAGATTTTGTATTTGAAAATTTGAGAGTAATGAAAATCTTTGAAAAATCAGATGGGACACTTGAACCCATTCTACTTCATAGTTATTATCTACTGGCCCTGGGTTCCAGCTGCTCTTCTCACACAGGCTTGTCCTATACTCAGGTGGCTTTGAGGTTTGTTCCCACTCTCTGTTGCTGTAATAAAACACTTGACCAGGAGCAACTTGAGTGAAGAATCAATTCATTTGGCTTATGCTTCCAGGTCACAGTTCATTATTGAGGAAAATCAGGAACTCCAAAAGGAGCTTAAAGCAGAAACCTTGGAGAAATGCTGCCTGCTGACTCCATTGCAAACCTGTGCTTAACTAGCCTTCTTTAACAACCCAGGGCCACCTTTCCCAGGGAATGGTGCCATCCACAGTAGACTGGAACCTCCTATATCAACACAATCCACTACAAATATGCTCCTAAAATATAAAATGCTAAAGAATTTACATGCCTGTGCCTTTACTGTGTGAGAAAGACATGCACATTTATGAAAGATGAGATCTTGGGAGATGGAAAAGGTGGTAAGTCCTGTGCATGGGACTGCAAGATGTCTTCACAAAGGGATCTTCTGGGTTCTGTGAACCAGAGATAACCAGTGAAAATTTCTTCCAATTCAGATTTGCTTCTTTTGGCCAGGGGCTTCCTCTTTATTAGGTAGTCTCTTTACCTTGAAGTGAACAGTGCTCATGTCTCCCAATCACTTCTGTACTATGTTCCTCTACCAACCTGGATAGAAGGGCAAATCCGCTAAATACACAGTTCAGTGGATGAGCAAACTGAAGCAGTGAGGTCATTGACATACATAGGCAGTTTCCTCTGTGGTTTAGTTAAATAGAAAGGGAGGGGTCTCTCTTTCTCTATCTTTGCCTCTGTATCTCTCCATCTATCTTTCTAAGGTCTGCTATGAGGTGATTTGAACATTCTCTGTCCTTTGTGAGGGAGAAAAATGAAACATCAGAAAGCACCAACCACTCATCTTGTTCACTTTGCACATTCGGAAACATCTCCCTTGGATTCACTTCTCTATTTCTTCTTTCTTTTATTTTTCCTTTTTACTAAGTAAACAGAGAATACCCTTATAGTGTTTTACATCTTCAAAATGCTTCCAGGGCTTTTCATAAATCTTCATGTGAACACATGAAATGAGGAGTCCCATTGACCAAGCTTGGAGCCTGGACTCAGTAGTAGAACCAACAAGACCAAAGGCTAAGAAGAAAGCTGACTATGACATAAATGACTCCTGATATGCCAGTAGGACCTGAGCTGCCTTCATATGTAATGGCTGCCTTGGTTTTGGGAATACCTAAAAGGTTCCGAGTATCTATAGAGTACTTTATATACAAAATATTGTAATTCCATAAACACTTCTCCATGCACATCATTCTCTTCATTTCACCAGGGAAGAGGCTGAGATGTCAACCAAGCATGCCCAGAATTCTGATGAGGTCACTCCACAGTCTTAGGCTCAAAGCTTACATCCTCTCTACCATACTGAAAGAGGGAGAAAAATCTTATAATTTCCCATGCTCAAGCTCCTAGTGTGTTCCAATAATTCCATCCACTAGTGTTTTCTTGAATCTGTTTATTCCCCATGAAGCTCATGTGTTTACTTGGCAGATTCCCACATGTTGTCTGGGATTATCTGAAGGCTGGTAGGTTGTTAGGCCATTTTGTTATTCAAGAGGTCCCCACTACAGAAAAGAAAAGGCCATAAACCTGCCTGTACTGGATTGTGCATACAGTCAGCTTTTGGTTCTTCATAAGCTCTTGGCTGCCACTTTCAATGTCCTTTTGGAACCTGGTGGAAATTGAGTAAAGAATATTCAGGAAGTGAAAGGCTCACACTATACCCTTGACGTGATGTACTAGGGAGAAGAGAGTAAATATTAACCAGAAGGTAAATACGGAAGCATCATAGAGCAGCAATACATAGAACAAGATGCAGGTGAAGCTGGATGAAAGCCAAAGCTTGAGTTTTGTACTCCTCTAACACATTCTGATAATATGGTTATACATATATAACTTAGCCTTCCTCACTCTCAACTTTCTCTGCAAATCTGAGATGATCATATATTTCTTTGAGACACATCAAACAGATCAAATGACCATATATATATATAGGACATGGTGAGGAGATTGATCAACATTGTTATGAATTCAATCAACGATATTATTTATGCATACACCTCTGCACAGTTAAACAATAAAAAACTTGTGATAGTCTTGTCTCAAATTTCTTTGCTATGCTTATATTTCAGAAGAAAAGTTATATCAGGATTCTTATATATATATTTTTTCTAAACATCCAGAGCATATGCACTCCAAGTTTAAGCCAAACCACACTTGACATGAGTCTATCTGCCCAGAAGGAAGACTGTCTGCTTTATGATGACAAAAAAGATTTGCAGTCCCTGAAGAAATACTGTGATGTGCTATGGACTATCCTGACGCAGGAAGGGTGTGTGTGAATGTGTGTGTGTGTGTAGAAATACAAGTAGATCAGGCTTCCTAGTCCTGAGAGGGCACCTTTGTGAACTCACATCCCACAACAATAGGAACAGGCAGTGATTGAAAACTAGCAGTCGCAGATGGGGGGGGGGGAAATATAATCCTAGTCTTAGGAGGCAGAAGAGAAATGGAAACAGGACCTTCATAAACGGAGGGGGGTGATCCAGGATACTGTAGAATTTTGTGGTATCTGTAATAACTATGGTGACTGGCTGGGTACAAAAGTTCACGGTGACATTTTGAATTTTTATTATATGGTCAGTGCACCAATGGAGAGGCCAAAGCAAGGCAGGCACAGTGGTTAGGGCACAAAGTCCATGGTCACTTTAAAAGGGAAGTGAAAGGAGGCTGGTATTCTCCTGGGAAGGAGAGGTGACATGGAGGATACTCCCCTGGTGACACAGCATTTGGAAGTGAAAACAGAGAGGCTGGAAAGGCCATCTGAGGTCATTATCTATCTTCCCTTCCATTCCCACTCTTCTGCTTCCTGAACAGAAAATGACTATCGAAAGAGGATATATTCACAGGGTTTTTTTTTTCAATATATGGACATTTATTTGCAGAAAAGATTTACAAACTGACTGAGAAATGGAACAAGAATGTGAGAAACAGAATAACACACCACATACTCAAGACAAAGAATGCCTTCCGGAGCCACCGAGAGGCTTTTGAAAGCATCAGGTAGTTGACAAGTATGGAGACATTGACCTGCTCTAGAAGTGACTTTGAACTCAGACATCTAGAATGTGGTCTGGCATGCAGTCATTATTAGCCACGGTCAGCATCCCTGGGAAAAGCTCATGTTTTCACATGAGCACACCAAAACATGCAGGTTCTGGGTGTTAAAATTGGGTTTGACCTCTCATTTATCTCATATATTCACACCCCGTCCTACCTTACGGCAGGCAATAAAAGCTTGAACAATAGCTATGTTTAACTCTTTTACTGACACATTCTGCCCTGGGAACCTAAATATGCAGTATCTGTGGATAGAATTCCTACACCTCTGAGTCCTCAACTTCAATGAAGACCAAACTCTACTGCAGGTCCTGGAAAGAAGAATAGCTTTATAAACAAGATGAGAGTAACTGAGGCCTTCATACTTTATAGTAGCATCACATAGACAGCATTGGGCCAATGGAGGGGGGGGGTCAGTGACTATGCCTGTGCTCTGAAGCCTCTTGTAGAGCTTCTGTGTGTTTGGACATATGGCTGCCCTTGAGAAAGCTTACTGCCTCAGAGGAGAAGCTCAATAAATGGCTGTTATGGTCACAGGTTAGCAAAGATAAATATATAGTGAGTGAAGTTTTTAGCGAATGTGTGTTGTTGACATGGGCAAGGCCATGTCAAGAACCACAGGTCCTCAGACCCATTGGGGTGGCAAAGCCTTCCTTAGGTCAGGTTCAGAGGGATGATAAAGCTTCCTCTGGTCAATGTGTGGACACTGATAGAGTGTCCTGAAAGCTAATATCACGGTAGCTTTCTCCCCCAACTGTTCCCCTACAGAGGCTGTGCCTGTGGAGCTTAAGTAAACATGCTTCCTTGATTCAGCTACCATCAGCCCTGCCTCCTTGTTCAGGTGTGCATCGTAAACATACTGAACTTCTGAGGTGCCATGTCATCTCTATCAAAAAGCCCAGTCCACCCAATCCCAGCTTTTCTGTGTGTCCTTCTGTCTTTCTGCCCTTTCCTCATTACCTTGTTTCCCCAGTCAGATCAAATCCCAGAATTGTGTAAGAATAAAATATGGGCACATTTTTATTTCTTGCTTACAGATTAGAACTTAGATTTTATTCAGCACAGTCCAGCATCAACAACAGCTCATGCTTGACCTAATGAGACCTTATCAATCTATTTCCTTTGCAACTGGCAAGCCAGGGATGTTGGCATGGACACCATTATTAACCGGTCAGGTGAAGAAAATGTCTGAAGGAAACTTGTTTTCTCTGATTCTGATTCTGATGAGAGAGAGACATCATGAAGACTACTTGTCTCTTTCTTGTTGGTGTTATGCTTGGAGCCTTTCCAACTGTCTGTCCACTATAGGAAAAGATGCTGTCAACTTATGGAGAAGGGCAGGAGAGGGTGACAGAGTTCATTAAGCTGTCATGCTAACCCCCAAACCATTTGATTCCATATACCCTGCTATGTGAGTTAGCTAAGTGTCTTTACTGTCTAAGCGAACTTTGCTTGAAGTTTCTATTAGACCAATAATGTGAGAGAATCATGAAATGGAATCTGGAAATGTATATGGTAAATGTTCCCAGGTCCCTTTCTGTGATATGAACACACTAAGTACCAAGAGGTTGGTTAAAATGCATATGAGGAAGAGACACTTCTTTCTTGGTGAAATGTGAACAGAAACATCTTAGAGAGAACAGAATTTGGATTTGGTTTGCACTGAGTTGGGTGGGTGGGGTCTACATTTGTGAGAAAGGAGTGGTATGTCTGAGTATAGACCTGCAAAGCAGAGTACAGAGATAGAAAGAGACAGTCAGTGCACTGGAGTGGACTATAGAATGGGAAGGATAAGACATGAATCTGGAGCGATGGCATGGGCTAGACTAGATGTTTGGTAATGCTTTCATGCTGTATTATAAACTTGGTGCCTGACAAGAACCCAGTCCCCAGCTCCCATGCTCTCATGGTAATTAGGAAGAGAGAAAACATTTTGGAAACTGTCAAAGATACTGGTTAGCTATAACTTTTTAGGACCTCTAAGAAAAAGCCCAGAGAGAAACAGGGTGGCATAATCAGGGAAGAAGGTCATGGGAAGGGACCATGATATGTTAAAAGTGCCCAGTGCAGGGTTAACTTTCCAAATGATAGCAGGTTTGCATCTCTGTTGATTTTACGACTGAGTTGATGGCCTCTGTTCAACTTCTGGTCCATGAATTTCCATCCTTGGGCATGTTTCTAACAACCATTCAGTTGTTCTCTGCCCTATATCCAAAGCTGCCGTCCTGTAGCTTCAGACCATGGGCTCCAGTTTTGTCTTAGTAGTTTCAAGAGGGTAAATAGGATCATTGGTCCCAGTCTATGGTGATAGAAATGTATGCAACTACCTTCTGGTGGTCTCAGAGTGGACGCTCTTTATGCTGGATGGCTTAGTCTTGGTCGATATAAAGCCTGTAGGGGGTTTTAAAGTACATGCTTCTTGTCTTTCTTACATTACCAAGAGAAAACTATTCCTAGAGGTACATTGATTCCTAAAAGAAAAGGAGGAGGAGGAGAAATACATAGAGCACAGCTGAAACCCATACTCCTGCCTCCTGCCTGAGTCTGAGGTCAGCTTCCTTCATCAGGTCAGAGAAATCAGCTCACCTGTAGATGCACACAAGATAAACAGATGCTACTATGGCCCACACAGCATTAATGTGGCCAGAGCTGACTAAAATGCAGAGTAAGAAGGGTATGTTGACTCCTTTTTGCACCTGAGTGCTCATCAGATAGATGGAGGCCACTATTATTACTATAAAATGTTATCATTTTGTTCTCATTTATCCCCGGCACTGATAACCATTCCTTGTGTGACATGTGTTTGAAATCCTGCCTGCATCTAATTGCTTATTCTTTCACCCAGAACTGAACATACACTGTTCCAGCTGTAGTGTGCCTGCACAGAATCTATTAAGATCATCACTGCCTTGCTGCTGAAAATAAGACCTATTGCTGCAGCCTAAAATTTCTCTTAAAAATAAGTAGATGTTGCTGAATCCTAGGCTAATTAAAACCCTCAAGTTTTCTGGCTTGGCTATCAATCCAGCTCCTAAACTCTGGATGGACATGATTGACTCTCATTTGTATTGTTGAATACAGATTCTACTATTTTTAAATATTATGCCAACTTGATGTTACCTAATGTCATGGCCTGTCAATACGAGTTGAGCTCTGATTCTGCCATCCAACACAACTGCTCCACATTACTTATATTCTCTGCGAATCTGGTCAACCTGGCGGCTCTCTTTTCTTTCACATGATGAAAGAAAACATATTGGGCAACATATAAGCAGAAACAAGATCTCTGGAGATGTGAGCACTGTTGGTTGAAAAGAACCACAAACCCACTTTTAACTGTTTCCTGGCTACCGTGTTTTGCTCTTTTGTTGAAAAGAACATTCATTATCAGAGATGTGGTCAGAAAGATAACTTGCTTAGGTCAAGCTTTGTAACCACAATAGTTTTATCAAGAATGAACATTTGATACAACATGATATTTTGAGAAACTAGTGTCAGGTCTCAGCAGTCTCATTTTTCTTTTTTGTGTGCTCATTAGCATTCTTTAATATCCCCTGATTTATAATGATAAGGAAATAATATTGAGATAGTGTCTTCAGCTTCAAGAGTCAACCTGTAAAAATGTTATATGAACCTTCTCATTGATGAAGGTCTGTGATATGATCCATTGTACTTCATGCCACGAGTCATCAGGATGCCCCACTTGGTTCTGTCTTAGTCCCAATGTTTTCTGGACCAAGTTTAAGTTGGGGACCACCTCAAGATCCATCCTGGCCCTAAATACAAATATGCATTTCCCTCCTGGGTGTCCTGGAGATTTCAGCTTCTGTAGATGGAGGAGGAGATGAAAGGACTTGCTAAGGTAGCAGCTACTAGCCTCCCAGGGTTACTAGGTACCTACTTTTAGTTCTGTATCAGAGGTCTCTCCCTCAATAACCAACCCAGGACTTACCTGATATCAGTGTAACCAAGGACTGGGAACTTCTTCCTCCCCTCGTAGGTACGATGGGGGTTACCAGGTAACTTCCCATGTTCTGCAAGAAGACACACACTAAGAGTAAGTAGTCATCCTAGCAAGTATGCAGAGTTCTCTCTGGTTCCTTCTTTTTCTTCACCCCATTAACACATTTGGCCAAAGACTTTGCTTTATATGCAAACACAAGAGCCCTGCCTATAGCTCTCAGTACTCAGACTTCTTCTGATTTTCTCTGGATTACAGCCCTTAAGTGAGGCTCACTACAAGTCCTACAGAACTTAAATGACCAGAGGCAGAAGATAAAATATCTCAGATCTTCCCTCTTTAGGTAGAAGGAAAATGTTGTACACTATTCTCTAGAGGTGCCTGGTGGGCCTGGGACCCAGTGCTAAGTCACTGATTGACAGACACTCTTCATCAGCTTCCTTTCCTCCTCTTTTCTTCTTCCCCCTTTAGAGAGCTTCCTTCATCCTCCTCCCTGCTGCTAGGTTTATAGGATGCTTTCCCATGCTCAGCTACCTTACTTCTTCTTCTCCTCCTCTTCTCCTCCTCTTCCTCCTTCTATCATTTTTTTATGTGCAGAGATGTTCTGTTTGAATCTGTGTCTTTGTACCACATGTGTGTCTGGGGCCCATGGAATTCAGAAGAGACCATGGAATACCCCAGAGCTGGAATTACAGATGGTTGTATGCCATCATATGGGTGCTGAGAACCAAATCTGGTTTCTCTGAAAGAGCAGCCAGTGCTATCAACTGCTGAGCCATCTCTCCAACACCCATTTCAAATAATTTTACTTCTTTGTTATATTCTAAATCCCAAGCAACATAATCTTAAGCCCTAAAACAATAACTAACTGTCTTATTTATTTACTCACAATTTTTAATCTTTCTTCATGATTTAGGACTGGATCTGGAACACTGAACTGGATCTGGAACACTAGGTCCTTCTCTCTGGTTCCATGTGGTCTCAGCATCATCCTATTTCTTAGTGGGCTCTTCAGCAGGAAAGATGAAGTCAGGGAAGCCACCAGCTTTTTTTCATCTCTGATGCTCTGGGCCTTAGGCTAGACCAAAAGCTAAGGGAGTAGAACCTTAGGGCGCATAGATACAGGAAAGGACAGTTTTCTTGAACTTATAAAGTCACTATTCTGCTAGAGGGCTTTTAAGGAAGGTAGAACAGGGCCCCCCAAAAGAAGGGCATTTTCCTTCATCAGTTTTATTTGTAGTATGTTGTTTGTAAGGATAATTGCATTTTGAAAAAATGGTTGAAAGCTGTTATTTTCCAGCATAGGGTTTTAAAGGGAGTTACAGAGACCATAGAAACCCCTCTCCTCCATTTGTCCCAGGTAGAATCTAGAAGTCTAAAAGGCAATTGCTCAAAAAAAAATCACAACTTCCCTCTGACTTTTGGCTCTAGGGTCAACACCCTCAGTTTCACATCTTCCTCTAGCCCTCCCCACTGCTCACTGATTTTCCATCTGTGGTCTTCAGTCCACACAGTTCCTGGGTAAACAGCCATTTGCAGAGCACCTGCTATGCTCCAGGCACTGGTCCAAAAGTTCCCAGTCCCTCTTCTTTAGTAATTCCTGCCTCTCACACAGCAGTGGTGAGCTGGTGTGGGCTTTGCCACTCCACAAGATATCTGTTCCAACTCCATGCTAGGCCCAGCGTGCTGGAATCAGGAACTCACCAGGATGGAAGTCTTTTAGTTTCATCGTGAAAAGCAGCATATCTACAAACATGATCTTTCTCTCTTTCTGAGGAGCTGGTGTTGACCACTCACTAGCAGATTCTATGTTACCCTTTCTCTGAGATCAGCTCTTGACCACTGGCCAGGCTCTTACTGGCCTCTATCTCCCCCTCCTTCATTCGCAAGCAACCATTTTATAATTTATACCACATCTTAAGGTCCAGTCTTGCTGACAGCCTATCACTGAACAGATGAAAAACCAACTCTTCAAATGTGGCCTTTCTAGAACTCCCTCAGAGCCACTCTGTGGTCTGACACCACAAACAAAGGTCTAGAGGTAGCTGGTCCCCCAGAGGCTATCTACTGGAGCCTTGGACCTTAAGCCAAAATCATTAACAGATAGGGTCCACTCCATGCTACAGGGGTTCCATCTACAGGGTGTATTAATGCTGTTTTGGGTGTGTGGTTCAGATCTACTTAGGAGTCGGTAAGTTCTCAAGAAAGAATTGCCCTCCAAAGAATAGGCTGCTTGCTTCCTTGTCTGTGGTCATTTTTCTTTCTGCTCTCTTCTTCTATCATGTCATACAGCCTACAACTCTATAAACACTCCAGACAATAGAATCAGTAGCCAAAACATTTTTCTTTATAAGTTACCCAGTATCAGGTACTTTGTATACCCACATAAAATGCAACAAATTAAATACCACCCCCAAATTCTCTCTTCTTTACATCAGTGTTTTACCTGATGTCTTTGCCAGTTTTATCTAGACACATTTTCATACACTTGGATCTCTCCCACTACACCTTGTTCATGTTTAACTTGATTTTAGCGTGGCTGTTGGAAGACCTAACCAAACAGGAGCATCTGGTATGCCAAGGACTAGACTTTTAGGCTCTTAGACTAGACTATGAGGCAGAGATTATATCTGGAGGTGTCTTTGACTTCAACTGCCATTATGTCCCATAGGTGGTCATAAATACTTGTGAATTTAACAGGAACAAAAAGAAGGAGCATTGAAAGATACAGCATGTTATGCAAATAGATGTGTGACCAAATGGAATATGCATTTGCCTTAACTATAGGCTGCAATAATTTCAGTGTGGGAAATAATATTAGGAGATGTCACCTGGAAAGGAAAGCAGACTTAAGACCCAACAGTCCAAATGGTCCTTGTGGTGACTTAGGGACCTATATTGTATTACATTTTGCTGTACTTACAGGAGTAAACTCAAATTTTTCATTCAGCCATGAGAGTTCAGTAAAGAAAGATTAAGAAGAATCAAGCCAAAGGCTTCCCAGACCGACAAACTGAGAGGCAGGGGCCATTGAGTCCAGTTGGTAAGGGAGATAGGGCACCGACTTGCCCAAGTTCTTAACCATCTGGCCTCTTCAGCTTATTTTGATATTCCCATACACAGTTGGGTAGTGTGAGGACTCAGGTGTTTGTGAGTTGGACAGCCCTGGAATCTAAGCTGAATGGAGAGAGCAGGTAAGGGGTGGCCACTTTCTTGTCCTTACTTCTGATATCTTGCTTGAACCAACAAATGAAAGCAAGTGGAGGACACCTCCTTTCTCGGAAACACAGTGTCAGGGCCCCAATCTGTGCAAGCTAAGAAGGCAGGAAGCAGCTGTTTACCTTTCAGGGAGCGGCTGGGGGATCTGCCTGTGTAAATAGCCATTCACCCAGGTGTCAAGAGGAGTAACTGAGGGGACTCATGCTTCCTCCTTCGCTCCCAGCAATGGTGCAGAGAGGCCAGCTGTTGCTCTACATTTTTCCAGGCACCCTTGGAGTGGAAGGCTGGTCTCTTTCTGACCAGCCTCATGCAAGAGGCCTAGCCTTACTCTTCTACACTTTGCTCACATCATTGGCACTTTAGTCAGCTTCCTGGAGAAATGCCAGCTTATTATTGAGGAGATTTGGCCTACGTGCTGTCTGTGTCCTTGAGCCACACTATAAACGTTTTGACAGTGGCTTGTCTTGTTTGGTACCCTAGCTCCACAACTAGAGATGTATCCATGTCCGGTGTCACTGCTCAATAGTGAATGTTGACTGGTGGAAACGTGAGGTTTTCGCCAAACCTGGCACATAGCCCCCAACCTTCAGATCCATAGCTGACTTCACCTCTCTGGGTTAAGTGACCATGTTGTCCTCTGTCACAACATACTTTCATACAGTCTTTTTCATATCTCTTACTCTTACATATTCTTTCTTAATTCACTTTGGTTTACTTCAAATCAATGTGAAAATTATAATTACAGGTTCTGATCATAACAGAAATTAAAAACACTCTCCATAGATTAAAAAGTAGTCACAAGAGAAAGTCTAATAATTGTCTCAGACCTTAGGAATAATGGGTAGAATTCTAGCTCATTGTATTTTTTTCTTTTTTTGTCTTAGTCATTTTTTTTTTTTTTTTGGTAAAAGGTTTTGGTTATACTAGATGCCCAAGAAGCCCAAGGATCTTTCTAAATAACCTCATAGTAAAGAGATCACTGACACTTGTCTATCCACTGGGCCAAGCTGGAGGCCCATGGTTTTCTTCTTAAAAGAGAAATTCTAGTCATGTTAGGGTTGTATGGGAGACGTTGGCATTAAGCTAGCCATTCTCCATGACATAATCATCATCACTAAATATTCACAGAAGACTAAATAACTTTCTCCTTGTAACTTAGTGCCTGTGGACCATGTTAAAGCACATATTAAATTATTTAGGGCTAGATAGTAAATTACTAGTGCCATTCCTTCGGATTACTTTACTAGTCCACATTACTAAATATTTCCCGGAGAAACACACTGAGCAAAGCCTATGTACTAAGGATGTGCAGGTGAGAAAACACACCTGAAAAAGGCTAAGAACTAAATTCAGAGAGTCACAGCTTATGATGGTTAGGAATAAATTTTTAAAAATCTGTTCATGCTACAGAAGCAATATGCATTAAGTAGAAACTATACTTGGCCTTTTGAATTTTAATCCTCTCCCAGGCTAGCCACATTGACCATAACATTCCTTACAATGCTGGGCAATGACAAGCCCAGCTGGAGACTCACCAGGGTAAACAAGAAAGTGCCCTGCAATGTTCTATATTGCCAGTGTTTGGAGAATATGGACATTTAATAAATTACAGGAGATAGCAAGCACTTTATTATGGAACAGGTGTTGGATTAGGTGATTTTGCCTAGCTGAAGGCTAATATCTGTGTTTTGAGCTTGTTTCACACAGGGTAGGCTGAGCTAGGATGCTTGCTAAGACTAAGTATATAGAAGTTCAAGTTGCAATGTCTTTTACTTATGATAGATTTATCAGGGCTGAGGAGCCGCTCTGTCTCTTGAGTAATGGTAGAGGTGTTGAACACTGAGAACACCCTAGCTTTTAAAAGTCCATGTATAATAACTTCAATATCTAGACACACTTTAGGTATATCCTCAACATCCATATCTCCAGTTACATGGTCATGTCTCCAGATATGACTTCTAGTGTAGGAGTGGATTTCAAGTATAAGTAAAAATAGAAATCAAGCTGGGCGATAGTGGAGCACACCTTTGAGCACAGTGCTGGGGAGGCAGAAGTGGGCAGATCTCTGTGGGTTTGAGGCCAACCTGGTCTATAGATAAAGCAAGTTTAAGGACAGCTAAGGCTACATAGAGAAACTCTGATTGAAAACAAAACAAAAGTAATAACAACAACAAAATACCCACAAAACAAAATCAAGATAATTTGAGAGTTTAAGTACTTTTATAAAGATTTTTCTCTCTCCTCCTTTCACACCCCTGACCCTACCCAGGAAGCAGTGTAAAGGCAGATCACTAATCTGACCAGGGATTGAAGTTGCTTAGATCTGGACTTCTGTTTTTTGGAACTGGTTTATTCCTACTTCTAGGGCATAGTCCCTTGTGGATGGCACCTGAAAACCGATGATACTTGGCCTGGCATCTTTTCCTTGGTAGGTTAGACTGTAGTCCATCATGTGCTGATACAATAGGATACTGCAGGCTGGAGAACTCACATAGAATGAAATCTTAGCTTTCTGGAAGATGGGACACTCAATACAAGGGTGCTGGCATCTTGTGAGGGTTTCTATGCTTCTTCCCTGGAAGAAGCAAGAGCAAGAAACTTAACAGAGTAAGAGCAAGGCTGACCTCTGTTTTAAAACATTTCATTCTTTTGATATCTAATCTGTTCCAATAATGAAGAGATTAATTCATTCAGGAGGCGATAGCCCTTATACCTAATCACCTCATGTTAGGCCATACCTACCAACACTGTGCCCTCCGGATCAAGTTCCCAACACATATACAAACCACAGCCTGTGGCTAATTGCCATTTCCCCGTTGATACTGCCATGGTTTTTAATCTTTTGCATACCAGTTACGACTCTAATCAGGACTTACAGGAAGAAGCAGTTTGAGAGTTGAACTCAGCTCTCTGTACTTGCACTTCTTAGATACCTTATCCCTCACCTCCTTGCTGCCCTTGATGGCTCTACATTGTCTCCAAATGAAGTCAATCTAATGTGTCATCCTTCTTTTCTAGTTATTCCTAGCTGATCAGGTCATCCAAAACAAACAAATCTACCATTCCATATGAAAGAACATATTATTACATTGGAAAAGCAAGTGATAAGACCGTATAGCAAGGTCTTCCACTGACCAGGCTCTGGATTGTAACTCCAAAAAAGACTCATCTAGCTATTTATGTTGATTACTATTATGTAGTGTTTCATTTTATATACATGTTTTATTATCTCTCTCTCTCTCCAATGTTTGGGCTTCAGTTATAAATAAGGATATATATTTTATCTATTCAGCTAACAAGATATAATATGGTTATTTTGAAGAAGCAAAAGCAAAGAAATAAAAATAGCATAGCAAAATATCCCCAAATGGATACAATTGTCACACACACACACACACACACACACACACACACACACACACACACACTTTGAGGGGAAATGTGCTCAGGAATATTCACCTATATAAGGCAAGATAGAGTGTCCCAGGCAGACTCATGCCATGACCTATAGTAGCTGTGCCACACTAAGTATAGTAGGAAGGGGCCTCTTTCCTCAGGGATTTTTTACATTATTGAATTGTCCAAAGGGACACAAATTATTTTTGTGTTACATACCTGGTATTAAATAAAAGGAAAATAAAAATTACAGAAATATTTTAGTTTAAGATATTTATTCAGCCAAATTTACACTAACATACAACAAATTAAAATGGGCTTCTGTCTCAAAAAGAAAGGCACATCTCCATGGAGGTCTGTGATTTACAGAAAGGCTTAATTTAATCTCCACAGCATTATTCTGACAGCCAGTACTGCCAATATTTCCAAATTTGGAAGTTAATATTAATTTCAGTAATTTTTAAAATTTTAATCCTACCTACATTTCCAGTCCTTTAAGATGATTTTGAGTTTTGTTTCCAACTACATTACATAATTTTTGATCAATTAAAAATTATAGAAGTATGCCTTTTATTTCCAGTCTACTTATTAAAATATTATAATTTTAAAGAATAATTCAGAAATAAGGACAAAATAAAGTACAGCTTCACTAAAGATTTTTTTTCATCTTACCAATACCCAACTAACAAGTTTGTATGGAATTGCTTAATTTGCTTTAAGTTCCCTTGACTATGACACAGATGTATGCACATGTCCCTGATCCACTGGCTTTGCCAAAAACCTTATTGCCATTCAAATTTCCTTGGTGAATGAACAGCTATTGGTTGTAAATTGAGATTAAAAATGAGGGAAGATG
Source organism: Sigmodon hispidus (assembly GCA_004025045.1). Lineage (NCBI taxonomy): Eukaryota > Metazoa > Chordata > Mammalia > Rodentia > Cricetidae > Sigmodon > Sigmodon hispidus. Next base: position 35,169 of record PVIH01003481.1, read on the forward strand.
ATGGAGAGAATAGTTGCCCATTGGATCCTTGATTCCTAGAAGATATGACTTCATAAACTGTCACAGCAAGATTTTGTTCACCTGACACAAATCTAGACACCTTAGTAAAGAGACTCACAACTAAGGTATTGCCTCCATCAGACTGGCCTGTGGGCATGTCTATAGGGCACAGTAGAAGAGCCTGTCCACTGTGCATGGTACCATTTCTGGATAGGTAGTCCTAGGCTATGTAAGAAATGCAACTGAGCAAGGTGGGGGAAGCAAGCCAGTAAGCCTCATTCCTCTTGTTCTCTGCTTCTATTCCTGCCCTGAGTTTCTGCTTTGGCTTCACTCAGTGCTGGACTATAACCTATAAGTCAAACAAATCTTTTCCTTCCCACATTACTTTTGGTCAGTGTTTTATTACTATAATAGGGAGGCAAACTAGACTAATAATCTTTGATTCTATAGGGAGTTTTCTATAGTTTAATACTAACCAAAGTTTAGGCATAAATAAATATGGGCTGGATGTGCCTCTCCCAAATTCATATGCTGATGTCATCATCCCCTGTACCTTAGAAAGGGACTGCTATGTATAGAGCCCTTAAATATATGGATACCTTAAAATGAGACCTCTAGGATGGGCTGTAAAACAATTTGACCAGGACCCTATTAAAAACAGAGGTGGGAGGCATGAGAACTGCGAGACATAAAGAACATGTGTACATAGAAAAAGCTGTGTCATAAGTCAAGAGAAGATGCCAAAAGGAATAGTAAAGCAGTGGCCCTGCCAACTCCCTCATCTGGTACTCCAGTCTCTAGAACCAGACCACAAGACATTTCTGTTCCAAAAGCCACTCAGACCGAGGTGTTTTGTTACAGCATCTCCAACTGACTTAGCAGCAATCTTAAGTGGGACTCATTGTCTTTAGTTGTGTGTAACAGAAAATTCAGTCAATCATGGCAAAAGCTGAGTCTCGTGTTATTTCACATAACTAGCAACTGGAACCAGAAGAGGCCCTTGTTTGGCCCACCAGTAACTCACAGCATTGCCAAGCATTTCCTCTCAATAGCACAGCGGCTCTGAGCTCAGAGGGGAACCAAGTCAGGCTGACATGATATACATGGAATTTTAAAACATGGCATTGGCACTGTCCAGAGAATAAATTCTTGTTTTTTGGTTTCCTGTGAAAGCAAACAAATCCTTGTTACATACCCTTTGCCCTCCTTTATACAGGTCTCATCATGGCCAGTATAACTGTTAGTCACACTTTCTCACTGTGAGAACACGCCCAGGAAACAAGGTGAGAGAGATGGATTTATTTTGCTCGCAGTTTCAGAGGGGAGGGGATGGTGGAATAGAGTACCCCACTCTCCAACTGAGGAACAGTGGGAGAAGATTATCATGCTCTCTAACTTTCTTCCTTTTCCTCCTTGCAGCCTTCTGGATCCCTAGTCTATGAATGGTGCTGTCCACATGCAAGGTGAGTCTTCCCTGTTCCTTCATCCTCTGTGAACACGCCTTGATAGGCACAGCCAGGGATGTGCTTTATCTGGATGCTTTCCAATCCTATCAAGTTCACAATCAAGGTTAACCACTATGGTGAACTGATAACCCTTGGCAATGAAAACAAGGCCATGTTGAAACATTGACTCTGGACCAACACTGCTGCCTAAAAAGGAGGACTTGAATACAGAATAAATAAGATGAAGCAAAGAGAACAGAGAATACATTTGGAGAAGTAATTAACAGTGTCTCCTGTGGTGATATATTTTATATTTAATAAAATCATTCTGGAATATTGGAGAACAGATTCACCCACAGTCAAGCCAGAAGGTTGGAGAATGGAAACTCATGCCTTTAATCCCAGTGCAAGAAAGACCAAATGGTGACCTATGCCTTTAATCCCACAACTCCAGAGAGAGCTCTTTCTGTGGTTCTGTGAGTTCAAGGCCTAACTACCAAACAGTAGTAGCTCACACACTTAATCTTAACTCTAGAATACGATGCAGAATTGAACCCAGAAAAGAAACAGGTGGCTGAAGAAGATATTTAAGGAGGTGTGGGCAGACAGTGTGGTAGTTTGTACAAGTAACAAGCCAGGCTGAGGACTCTGGAAGATAGCATTTACCTGGGAAGTTGGCTGGGTGAGAATTGACTATGGTTTGTTTCCTCTCTATGATATTCCAGCCTGATTCTATTAAATATAAAATATATCACCATAATCTCCTCTACCAAAAGAAGTTTCAGAAACGTGATACTGAACTGGTATCTTTTTAAACACTACTTCTGTCATTTATTCATCTTGTTAATATAGCCTCCTAAAACTAAACATAAAATTGGTATGAATTTTCATCTTCCTGAATAATTAAAAAATTTTGTTATCTCATTTGCTGCAGATAATTATACAGAATTTGAAAGTTATGAGAAGCTTAGACACACTTGAAACAGCTTCCTCAAGACCACAGAATGTTTGCTTCTGGGACAATAAAAAAATTAAAACCTTAACCGTAGCGGTAATAGATGAAATGAGACATCAGCAGGATGTGTCAATCACTGGGTTTCCAGAGATGATCATGGGTAGCTTAAGTGTATAGCATACAGAATGACTTTTGAGTCATTCATTTATACCAACTCAATGTTAGGATATATTATGAAAGGCCCTATCTTGTTATTTAGTATTGGGAATGAGTCGGAGAAAGATAAATATGGTCATTTTGTATATTAAATAAGGTCAAAAGGACGTTTGTTAGTAAGGATGGGCTAGGGAGTCTAGGTTACTAAAACAATCTGAGATGCCTCAAAGCTGAATGCCATCAAGATATATGATTTTGCTCATGTATGTTCTGATGCATACATGACATCTTGCATCCTGTACCTGTGTCTTTTGGAGTACCTAATATCATCCAAGGATACCACCATAGGAAAAGGAATAGGTTTATGGTTCTTGGTTGCCTTATCATATGCTACCTCATAGCCACTGGCCAGTACTGCTCACATGAGCCTCAGGAACAGCATTGAAAGCATGAAAATGCATGACAAGAATTTTTGGAAGACTGTCCAATTCTGCCACAGGATTTTCTAGTCAACACCTCTTAGAACAATATGTTGTTTTCTAGTCACTCATGACATTGTACTATGCCTGGAAACACCATCTTAGTGACAGCTTCTGCCTGAGGTTGTGTAGAGTGGCTTATCCCCTTTCTTTCAGGCTGTGGTTATGAGAGGTTAGGGAAGTCTCTACTAAAGAGAAGAGGCATGTTTATTTCTATGTCCCACAGTGATGTAGTTGAAAGGAAATGCCTGACTTTTTAATCACTGTTTGTCTTAGTTAGGGTTCCTATTGTTGTGATGAAACACGATGAACAAAACACCTGGGGAGGAAGATTTTGCTAGGCTATGCTTTCCCATCACTGTTCATCACTGGAGGAAATCAGGACAGGAACTCAAACAGGGCAGGAACCAGGAGGTAGGAGCTGATGCAGCGGCCATGCAGGAATGCTGCCTCCTGGCCTGCTCCTTATGGCTTGTTCTGCTTTTGTTTTTTTAATCATCTATTTTACATCCTGACCACAGTCCACCACATCCTTCTCTCCCACCTCCCATTCTTTCCTCTTCCTTCTCTATCCAGAAAAGAACAGGTCTCCAGTATCAATAAAACATGTCACATCAAGTTGTAGTAAGAAGAAACACCTCCCCCCATGGACCCAGTATGAGGAGTAGGGTCCCAGAAGCCAATAAAAAAAGCCAGAGACAGCTTCTGTTCCCACTGTTAGAATGCCTGTAAGAGGACCAAACTAACAACTGTAACATATATGCAGAGTGTCTAGGTCAGTCCATGCAGGCTCCCTGGTTGTAGGTTCAGTGTCTGTGGGCCCCTGTGAGCCCTGGTTAGTTGATTGTCTGAGCCTTCTCATGGTGTCCTGGACCTCTCTGGCTCCTACATTCCTTTCTCTTTCTCAGGTTTCCTGAACTTCGGCTCATGTTTGTCTGTAGGTTTCTGCATCTGCCTCATTGGTGGATGATGCCTCTCTGATGGCAATTGGACCACAGCCCAGGGATGACACCACTCACAATGGGCTGGACACTCTCCCACCAATCATTAATTAAGAAAATGCCCTGTAGGTTTGTCCCATTGTATGGTGGCATTTTCTCAACTGAGGTTTCTTCCTTAAAGATGACTTTAGCTTGTGTCCAATTGGCTTAAAACTAGCCAAGCACACCATTCTACATTTCTATTCTTAGGCAAGACATCACATCCCTGTGATACTCTTCCTCAGCATAAACAAATGAGGTAATATTTATCCACCTGGAAAGATGTCATAAAGATATACCTCAAAGACATGGAAATGTGTGGGTTTCTATATAATGCACAACTGTCATGCAGCCTGAATTATTCAGTGTTAAGTGGATCTTATAAATATCGGTCAGAGTTTAGGGTATAAATCCTGCTGTGACTTCATGTGATCCATCATGTAGCCTTGTGTTTCAAGTGTAACTTTTTAGTGGGGAGCAAATGCCTCACCTTGACCTAGAGGCGTGGCCTCTTGGCCAACATAGGTCTGGAATTCATCTATGACCATCGAGGCTGAGCATTGAGGGGGGCTGAAAGCAGCTTAAGATCTGAATACACATTTGCAGTCTCTCTCTCTCTCTCTCTCTCTCTCTCTCTCAACTGGAAGGAAGATCCCTTCTGTTGAGTGGATCATTCCAGCCTTCCTGTGTGGTGATATATTTTATATTTAATAAAATTAGCCTGAAATATTAGAAAACAGATTTACCCATAGTCAAGCCAGGAGGTTCAGAGAGTGGTAATTTATACCTTTAATCCCAGGATAAGAATGACAGTTGGTAACTCATGCCTTTAATCTCAGCAAGAGAAAGACTGGAGTGGCAACCTATGCCTTTAATCCTATAACTGCAGACACAGAGATCTTTCTTTGTTTCTGTGAGTTCAAGGCCTGACGACCAAACAGTAGTAGTTCACACCTTTAGTCCTAACTCTAGGATTATGATTCAGAGTTGAACCCAGAAGCAAAACAACAGGCAATGAATACTTAAGGCAGGTTTAGACAGATGGTGTGGTATTCTGTAGAGGCAATGAGGCAAGCTGAGGATTCTTGATGATAGCTTTTACCCTGAGAAGTTGGCTAGGTGAGATTTGAGTGTGCTCTATTTTCTCCTTCTGATATTCCAGATTTCTTCTAATATCTGGCTCTGAATTTTCCTTAAATACAAACTAGAATTCATGTTTCATTCCTGCCTAATCTTTGTATTTGTAAATATTCATTAACTCCTTTAAAAATATTAACCTATTAATCAATTGCCAGTGATTAATTATTGACTCCATAACTTGTTTGCCATAGCCTTAGCTTCTATTAGGTTTTTCTTTCCTAACTGTTTCTCTTCTTTGTCCTTGGATTCCCAAAATCCAACCCAGCCACTTACTTTCTCCTTCCAGCACAAACTCTACTTGTTAGAGAATTTTGAGAAATATCTTTAAAACATAGTGTCATTTGGCTGAACTATTATTGTATTAGGAGTCCCTTGACCACATCAGTCCTCATAAGGTTACACTTTTTACTTACTTCACTGACATCAGATGTCTGACCTGCTTTGCCCTACCAAAGGTGAATTTAAGTGATGTGTGCAGACACCTTGAGCATCACAGCATCCTTCTATGGTATCAATTTTTCTTTTACCTTAAGACTAATAGGACCCATACAAAAGCTTCTGTTGTGTAAGCAATCCCTTCCTGTCCCTACCCCACAAGACTAAAATATTCCATCCTTCAAACAGAAGGTAAACATATCAAAATAGCTTCAGGAAGTCCCTGAAACTGACCAGATATACAAAGCCTCTTCCTCCCCAAAGTAAACAATAAAGTCTACTGAAAGCCACTTTCAGAAAAGCACAAGCTTTGGAGAAAACACTGAGATCACTCAAGATGCCTGGAAAAAGTAAAAACCAGCAGAGCTGCCTGGGAAAAGGTATGGATCAATTGAGGCAGCTGAAAAGGATACCTTCCATCCATTGAGCTGTCTGGTAGCTGTGCAGTGTGCACACAGTGGCACTACCCTGGGGTGGACTTGGTGATGCAGCTGTCTTTGAATCACTTCTGGTCCTGTAAGTAACCCCTTACCCATATTCCTGTAAGTAACCCCAATAAAACTAATTGGTTCACCATGTTGGACTTTGGTGGTATCCAAATTTTAATCTATCATAGGCTTCCTCTTTGGGAATAGCTGAGTGTGTTGTATCTGTCACTGAATCTCTTCAGTTTAGGTTCTTAAATGAAAGCGTACAAAACTATAAGAGCTGAGGATGGTAGACTGGTAAATAGGAATGTATGTGAAAAACCATCCTTTCTAGTTGTCACCCCCTATACAAAGGCATCATGTTTCTGAGAGATGGCTGACACAACCTCAGGTCTTCCCACTCAAGTGACTTCTTTGTAACTGTTTTAAAAATCCCTAATTTAGAAAATTCTTTCTTCTCTGTTGTCTCCTGAAACTGCTATCTTGTACTGGGTTTATGACAGAACTTCCCCTTTCTGTTTTCGGGATCCTAGATGACCCCTCCTTTTTCTAAGTAAGTGCAACACATTATCTGTAACAGTTTCTGCAAAATGTTTGTTAACTGTCTTGTCATCTTTCTTAGAGATGCGGGTTGTGCATTTTCCTCTTCTGGAACCTTAGAACCACATACTTGGGAAGAGCACAGTGAAAGCATATTTAAAAACTCATTGACCTGGGTTCTAGTTCTGATGCTCAACTCTCTGTCCTGTTGTTAATACTGAAACACAGCTATGGAAAGAACTTAGTACTTAGAGAACACAGTGAGACCTCAGAGATGTTTTCAGGTTAAGAGAGCTTAGCTTGAAGGTGGGGGAAGAAATCCCTTATAGGATGAGTGCTAGTAGGACACAGGTGATATGAAGGAGGGAAGGGGTAAAAGGAAAGATAACTGAACTAGGTTATAACATGGAAATTTATTGTTTTGTTCTATGGAACAATATTTTTGTACACTATGAATATATATAATTCTCATTGTTAATAATAAAGCTAATTGGTTGGTAGCCAGGCAAAAAAATATGGACAGGACAACTAAACTAAGGAAGAGAAGGGCAGAGTTAGAGAGAGCCACAGCAAGCTACCCCAGAAGGACTGGGGAGCTGGTAATGTTGGAGGACTGGTAGGCTGCAATAAATAGATTAATAGGAACTAGTTAATTTAAATGTAAGTTAAGTCTGAGCCATCAAGAGAGAATTTATAATGAATATAAACCTCTGGGGTAATTTGGGAAATGGCTGTTGGGTATTTGGGAACAGGTAGGACAAGAAACTCTGCCTCCATTTACAGTTTTATAAGATTATTTACATGCTTTCTCTGGTTCATCCACATATATATGGGAATATATAGTGGGAGAGTATAGATGGCAGCACTCTACATGGACTATAATATTTCTTCCAGAAAACATTGGTTGTCAAATAAAAATGCCCCAGTGTCTGGGGTAAGATACCTCTCTTTAAGATGTTGATCAGCAGGAGTGCTAGAGATTTGCCCAAAACAATACAAGCTATTTGTCATTGCTAATCACCCACCAGTACATTGCTGCAGATATCATATACTTTGTTCTTGATATTTGGAGAAATCAACCTAATATTGACCTGGAGGCAATATCCCTCCCTACTGGCTAGCTTTCATAATCCTAGAAGGTATTATGCAAATTGCTTGGGAGGAGGTAGTTTAAATGATAATAGCCTCTCTCCCCCTGTAGTCTCAGGCATTTGAACACTTGGTCCTTAGCTGATTTGGGGGAGGTTTAGAAGATGTGATCCTGTGGTGGAAGTATGTGACTAAGGGGTGGGCCTTGAAGGTTTAAATCCTCAAATCATTTCCAGAATGTTCACTCTACTTCATACTTGTGATTCAAGATACGAGCTCTTTTTTTCTTGCTTCTGCCACCAAACTTGCAACTTGCTCCTAGGCTCTCTCTGCCATTGTGGAATCTAACCTCCTGGAACCATAAGCTCAAATAAACTCTTCTGTAAGTTGCCTTGATTGTGGTGTTTTATCACAGTAACAGAAAGATAACTAGGGCAAAGAGAAAAGGTCATCCAAAGTCTTATCAAGCTGTGAACCTGTGATCTGCAATAACAACTGGCCTGTCAATATGTGACCATGCATAGAATAATGACATGAATATTATAGGGGTAACCAATGGCTTTCTGATTGGATTTGTGCTCAGTCTCCAGTAATAAATACACACTATAAATATGGCCAAGAATCATTGGCTGGGGAGCTCACAGAACCTCTGGGTGAGCCTTAGATTATTTCACTAAAAGGATGTAGTATCAAACTACTTCTGAAGTGCATATACCCATAAACTAGTGCAGCTCTCAGTACTCATCAGAGAAGCTTCATTTTTCAGTAGACAGTGATTAATACATGACTGGTCAAAGAGCCGAGATAAGAGTCTGTGGAGTGCTCAGCCATAACTGGAACATTAGTGTCACACTGCCTTCCCCACACTGCTGAAAGAATGTGGACAAGGGACAGAAAGACTGAAAGAGCCAGAGTTCAGGGAAGCCAGGAATGAAACAGTGTCCTCTAGACATGAAATAGCAACTCGATTCATTTGTATGGTGCATGGTTGTATTTGTGTGTATGCATTGTATGGTTGCCCATACAAGGCTTCATACATACAGATAGCATTCTAGCATAGACTGGAGAGGAGCTCATGAGATACCATCCCTAGCAGAGGAACTATTATAGGTCTATGGCTTCTGGGGGAAGGAGAGTCAGTCTTCTTTGGGAGTATTGTCCCTGGTAAGTTGCCCATGTACCCATGGTTGTCTTCTCATCCATGTTCATATGAGACAGTAGTCATCAGACTCAGTGGTTTAAAAGAAAAGAAGAGGAAGAGAAAAAAGAAGAGGACATGAAGTTGGAAAGAGGTGTGAAGAAGGGAACTAAATAGAATCTTGAAATAATTGGAGAGGGAAAAAGGGTATATGTGATCCAAATACAATGTGTGTGTGTGTGCGTGTGTGTGAAGTTATGAAAAAATAAATAAAAATAGCTCAGACTTTCTGACAGAATATAATTATTATGTTGTCTTAGACAGCCCAATGAGTTTCTTCCTATTAGTTAAGTTCAAAAACTTCTTATAATTCCTTTCTTGGCATTTGAGAATTAGCTAGTCCCAAAAAGGTTCACTAGAAAGCTGAAGCTTTCATTATAATTTATCTCTTATTTTTCTTGGTCCAGATGTTTACGTATGACCCCAGGATCTCTGAATGACCAGGAACCATGGCAGCTTTTCCTAGTTTTTTCTTTTCCTTTCTTTCTTTCTTCCCTTCTTAAAACAAAACAAAACTAGTAATTGCTTTTTAAAAAATATTTATTTTTATTTTTTATGTGAATTGAGGTTTTGCCTGCAAGTATAAGTGTGTAAGGATGTCAGACAGTTGTTAGCTGCTGTGTGGATGCTGGGAATTGAACTCAGGTCCTCTGGAAGAATAGTCAGTGCTCTTAACTGCTGAGGCATCTCTCTAGACCCCATTGCTAGACTTTTCTATGTTGGAACTCTTTTATACCCAACTTTTTTGTTTGATCTTGGTATATAGATCTATTAAATGGACATATATTGATAACAAATTATAAAAAAGGCATGTTAATTTTTGGTCACATAATTTCTCATTTAATAGAAATTGGGTTGGGTTCTTGTGATTATTCTGATGTAGAAAATTCAGTCTTGCCTGAAAGCAAAATCCAATGAGGTGGGTTCTTGTGATTATTCTGATGTAGAAAAATTCAGTCTTGCCTGAATATTTAATATTGTGATGCCAACACGTTATGGTGCTAAATGAGGAAGTGAGCAAAATGGAGGCAAGGAAGGCAGCTAGTAGGGACACAGGCAAGTCTGAGATTCATCACCCAAGGTACAGGATCTCTTTTCTGGATCACCACATCTCAAGGTGAAGTGTCAGTACTGAAAGTCTTTTAGGTCTTTCCTTGTGCTTATCATTTTCTTCCTGTTGAGAGCCTGTACAGTGTATGGTTGGATACTCGATGGAGAGGACATCAGGGTGCTATTTTATCACACAACTCCAAGGGCAGGATCCACACTGTGTTTATCTATAAGAAGGAAGCTGTGTCTTCCTTGCCCAGCAGTAGCCTCAACAGGAAGGAAACAGAGTGTTTTCCCTAGAACAATTGCAATGACCATTCTTTTGTTTGGTTTCTATTATATACTTAACTCTCTTCAATTCCCAGGGTCCTCATTTGAAATTTTTTAATATTTCCCTTTTCTTCAACATGTTGACACAGGACAGAGTAAGTAGATAAAGCCAAATGATTTCACTTGCAGTTTTTAAAGCAAAAAGCTCTTGGGCTAACTGGCCTCACTTCTTTAAACATGCTTTTTAAAATGAGTGCAAATCCTCTAATCTAACTTGTAAAACATTTAATATTTTGGATATACGGTTTTAATGACCATCCAAAAGTCACAGTAGCTGGACAATGGGAGCTGCCAGGCTATTGTGTGTTGACCACAAAGCCATGAGGTGGCCCTTTCTCTCAGGTCATGAGGTCAAGCTCCACAGCATTAATTTTGCTGAGTTTCTTTGTTATAAATAACAAACAAGGTCATTTATTTTCATTCTCTTGTTTCTAATTGCATGCATGGACTCCACAGGATGAACTCCACAAACAGGTGGCTGGAATGCTAGGGGAAAAACTTGAAACTGTTCCAGGAAAGAGGGCATGTCCCACTCTGGTGAAACAGTTTGATGAGGTAGAGATTTAGACCCTGCAGGAGATGCACCTGCACTATTACTGGAAAAGCAAACACTAGTCTGTTTGGCATGCACAGATCTATGTAAATCAGGGACATAATTTTGCATTTAGTCCTCGCCTGCTCTCTGATCAAATGTGATTGTCTCTCCTTTCTCAAGAAACACACTCGTTACTGAATTCAGGTCCTTCTCCGCTATTTGTTTATTATTATGTTACAAGTTTATTGTTCTCTGGTTCTTAAAGAGAACATTCCGTATAAATGGAGACTAGGAATGTGGGTGCTTTTCCAAGAAAAGATGCCATGGAGAAGCATTTACATGCAATGCTATTCAGAATTGCCATGAGAGGGTTTAATGTACATCTGTCTAAGGATTTTCACTCCTTCATGCCCCTATAGCTATCCCTTAGTGAAAAACAAAATTTCAGCTGACCCCCCCACCACCACCCATTTGCAGAGAAAGTCCTGGGTCTTCAGCCCTCATTGTTCAGCTGGGCTTTGTGGCAGCCCTGTCAGGGCCTCCTGCTGTAAACTGGCTGGGCTTCCTCATTTCCACTCTGGTGGAAGCCTCTTTGCCAGCTATCACTACCTTTGTCTCTGAGAGAGAGAGAGAGAATGAGAGAGAGAGAGAGAGAGAGAGAGAGACTTTTCATTTTTTCATTTGAACAAAATAAAAACTACCTAGGATTTGTTTCGGGAGTGTAATTATAAACTTCATTGTGCATTCTTCCTGGCTTTGATGCTTATCTTGAAGAGTTCAGTGAAAATAAATTGTTTTTATGAAAACAGAGAAAGCATTTGATAAACACTGTCTCTGAAAATTGTTCCTGCAAAAGAGGTCACTCTTTCACTTTACAAGAAATAGAATATGTTTCAGAAAATAGGCAGGATGGCAGTTTAGGATTTCTGAGAATACAGTTTTTTTTTTTTTTTTTTTTTTTTTTTTGAAGGTAGAGACACTGAAATCCTGATTGCATTGAGTGTATTGGCTTCTACAACAGCTTCAATGAAGAATTACTTAGCCTGCAGTCAAATACTTGATGAAGTTCCTATTTCTAGGAATTCTCTGCTTAGTACTTTTTGCTATTAGGTTTTTAGAGTTACTGGTTTATAATTACACTCTGTTAGAACCTACCAGTGACTCTATTCTTAGTAAAAGTGATAATCAGTGGGGAATTCGGTGTCCTCTTCCTGTGTCTATGGTACAGAAACCAATATGAACAAAATTTATCTTGGTAATACAAGTAACTGTATGTACACAACTGAATATATATTTATCATGAAGGAAAGGTTTACCTTTTTTTTTCTTCTGCCAATTTTTCCATATTTTAACTGAAATAAAGATATAAAAATAACTTGCGTTTCTAGACTAGACATTTGGAATTATTAAAAGCTGAAACAAAAATGCCCTGGTCCTGGAGGTTTCTTTCAGATTGTAATTTCTGATGGAACTCTTCCTGTCAACTAGTTTCTCTTGGGTGTTGTGCTAATGACTTGTAATTCAGATTTCCCTAAACCCTGTACATGTTGACCATTATGAGAATGTTGGCCTGGTCTGTTGATTTTATTTGCATGTGACTCCAACTATGAATGTGAAATACCTATTCTCTGTCAGAAAACCTAAATTTTGTGGCAATAGGTTTTACACATAGATTAAGAATCCAGGCTTGATAGATAACCCGTGCTTAATGATATAAAGCCAAGTTCAGATACAAAACCAACCACCAGACATTTACGCTTATAATACATTAGCTGTTACTATGGGAATAGAGGAGGGACCAGAGAAACTCTGGCCTTGTTAATTTCCATTTGGAGCTGCTGTTAATTTGGCTACATTACATATTGCAAACAAGGATCATAATATTTGGATAGGATTTTTCATCACCCAAATGAAAGAGAACTAAGCCATATATAATGTCTAGAAGTATGTGCCTCATCTGGCTTACATGACTTTCAGAAATTCCTTAAAATCAGATTTCTGGTTGCAAAATCCAGCAGGTTTTAGTTTAATTAATTTGCTTAATTTTAGGCAACAGAAAGTGGAGGAAACTTTCAGAGATCTGTTAAAATTTAGTTGCTTTCACATTTTGTAACTTTTGCCTTTTTTTCATTAAAAATATATTCCTGGGTGAATAGACACAGCAAGCTAATCAAAGTAACAGTAATGATCCAAATTATAGACAGCCCCTGAAGGAATTTTTTTTTAATGCTCAAAAGTTATATTTTGGGTTCACGAGAATTCTTCTACTGTCACAAATTTTTTAAAAGGTGTGCATATTTGTTCATGTATGTATATTTTCATTTGTGTTGGTGTGTGTTTGTGTGTGTGTGTGTGTGGTGCATCTGTGTGACAACTGGGTGTCTCATAAAGGCCATCTACCTTTTTTGCTGACAGTGTCTCATTGAACCGAGGCTCATCAAGGCTAGACTTACTGCGTACTGAGCTCCAAGGTCCTGTCTCTACCTTCCCAGCCCCATGATTACAAGCTTGGTTACCATGCCCAGTCTTTTCAGGTGGGCTCTGGGGATTGAACTGAGGTTCTCTTGCTTGCAAGGAAAGTAAGTGCTTTGTCAACTGAACCATCTCCCACTGCAGCCCTCTGCTGCCCTTCTTAATAAATGTGAACACTATTTAGCATAAATTCAAGTCACATTTAAGAGGAATTTTTGAAGAAGCTCCTTCAGGTTCAAGGCTAACCTTGAGGTAGGAAGCCTTCGGTATGGGATTCAGAAAGGAAACTGCTGGCAGACTAGAAAAAGAGACATCCTTATAAAATAGATCACATCACAATGGCTGTCAATACATTAGAGTTCATTCTCAAGTTTCTAGTGGATGGTTTATTCACATCCCCTGGAACTTCTAGAATGAGGTGCCGATATCCATGCAATGATCAGTTTCAACAAACCAGTTATACACAAAACAGTATAACTTTAGTGCGCATGTACGCAAGAGCTCAAAGGCATCAGGGTGCCTTACAGTCTCCTCAAGGGAGATTACTCATCAGAGGTACTGTGCACTCTTAAATCCCACGGTAGACAGATTGTCTGCAAAGAACGTTCCAATGTTAAAGTGTTTGCTCCTCTTTCTCTCCTCTCCTCTCTCCTCCTTCCCACATTCATCATAGACCTTCTTTTATTCATTGCAAAGTCTGCACCAGGCATGCTCTGATGTGCTAGAGATGCCCGTGAGCATCTTGCTTTAGGTAACCCTCATCCCTGGAGTTTCCTTTTAAAATACTCTGGAGACCTAGACCCAGCACCCCCTAGGCTACGTGTGAATTTGTCAGATCTCTTCACTCAGTGGCTGTAACACGACAGGATCTCCAGGTAGTTGGATGAGACAAGACCCATGCACACATGCTTATGTGTGTGTGTGTCTGTCTATCTGTGGTAAAATATGCAGTCTCCTTTAAGACCTTCTTTTATGAGTCTTGTTGGAATTTTGGTCTTATTTACAAGTGTATCAACAGAGCTGGCATGTGCTAGGTGCTCAAAGATAGCTGCTGAATGCATGGAGACAGATTGGAAAGATCAGAATCACAGACTTCCCAAATGACCACCGACTCCCCATCTTGATGCCTCAAGCACATCTCAGGTCTCATGATCCCATTTGCCACCGCCCCCCACTTTTGTTTATCTCTCACTCGAAACTATCAAAAGATATGCAGACTCAAAAGTATTACCTCGTCTCAAAGGCCTCTACATGACAGGAAGAGGCTTCATAGGAAACATTTCTAAAATATGGGATGTGAGCAGGCATTCCTAATTCCTAGAGTCTCTTGGGGCAAGGTTCTTACAGTTTCTGGGAGTGTAGCACACCAGCATGTGTAATTCCAGCTGCTGCAGCTAGTGGGATTTCTATTGCAGAGTATTTGTGTGCCTGATCCTGAAGGTCTAATTGTAACTCTGGTTTCCTCTCTGTCTCTGTGACTTTGATTATGCTTTCCTTCATCCTCCATAATCAAGCTCACACTGCTCAAGATGCATAGCAGTGAGATGAGGGAGGTCAATGTGGAGAGAAAAGCTCATCGTCCTCGCCTTTGAGACTTGCTCCCTTTAAGACTTACATGGTGGGAAAATTCTTGTCTGGTCCCCTGGATCAGCAATCTGCTTTTCTCCCTAGGCCAGACCCTGCACTAGCCACCATTGTTAAAGACTCACAGTGAAACTTAAAAGATGTTCTCTTTCGGGACAACAGGTGGTCACTGCAAGCTCCAGCTCTGATTGGTGGAAAGGCCAAGGCGCCCAGTGGCC
>PVIH01003481.1:50302-160056 GCA_004025045.1 Sigmodon hispidus
CTCTCTCTCTCTCTCTCTTCTATTTGAAGTTTATCCCCCCCCCCCGTCCCTGAAGCGTAGTAGTGCAGACACACACACACACAGGTGTCACAGGCTGGAGCGTGTACTTTGGAGAACAAACAGAAACTAGTGTATGTCTGGAAAAGCTCAGGCCCCAGGCCAGCGAAGTGATCAGTGGCCACACCATTAGAGACTGTCAGTCGGAATATTGTAACATCTTTCCCTTCGAGTTCGCAGATAACTGAACCGGGAAAAGGAGACTCACAGCTCTTCCCAACGTTTTCTACCGCCAAGGCTGAAGGCCAAACTTTCAAATTAACTCAGAGCAATAAAGCCGAGGGTGGTGGTGGTGGTGGGTGGGAGTGAGGGGGGAGAAATGTCGATTAAAGAAAAAGAGAGAAAGAAAGAGGGGTGGGTGGGTGCAGCGTGAGCAAGTTAATTACCCAGAACCTTTTAGGAAAAGAGAGACTTTTTCTCTTGGAGAGTAGCGAGTTATCCGCCCAGATCCAGTTACTCAAATGCCTTTCAAAAACAAACAAGAGTAAAGAAAATACAAAGAGACTCGAGACACGAGGCTTAACCCGGGAAGCTTCAACTCTGCCTACCTGTGAAAGGTCAGGCCCTAACTAACATCCTTTCTGGAAAATATCACAGGTGTACATGGGGTTCCTGGCTCCCAGGAGTCACTTGAGGAGGTTAGTTTCTGGGCTGAGTTTACACCGGGAACATCGGGCATAAGGACAGGGTAGGGGGGCTGCTTCTACCCAGGACCCCACCAGCAAGGACTGGGACAGGAAGGTAGAGATGGGCGGGCGGGCTGGGTCGGGAGTGGCCAGCTAGGGGATGGATACTAGGGCCGAGGGAAGTGAGGATCGCACAGGAGGAGAGCGGGACCCGACGAGGGACAGTGCTGAAAGCGGCCGAGGGAGGCTGGAGAGCGAGGAGAGCGGTGAGGCCGCGGGGACAAAGAGGACCGGGGAGGGTAGGAGTGGGACGAAGAGAGGCCGGGAGAGGGGCGCGCGCGGTGGCCGGGACTGCACGGGGCGCGGGGCGGGGCGCGAGCCCGAAGGCGGTCGGCGACCGAGCGCACCGGCGGGGCGGGCGGCGCGCCAGCTGCCCGGAGTGGGAGGGGCGGAGCGGCGGCGGCGGCGCGGGGAGGGGACCGGCGGCGGCAGGAGGGGGAGCGGCAGGGGAGGGGCCGGGCCCCTTGTCTCCGCGGCTCCTCGGCTCAGTCCGCCCGGGGAGGAGGAGCGGGGCCAGCCGCTGCCGTCCTAGCTTCGCCGCGCACCTGAGCTCGCCGGCCGCCCCGGGTCCCCGCGCTGCGCCCCGCGCCCCGGGCGCCCGGCCCGTGCGCAGCCATCCTCGGTGTCCCGGTGGGGCGCATCCCCCGGGCCGCCTCCCGCTCTCCCGCGGCTCGCGTGGCCGCGCCTTTGTGTGCGGCGGCCGCAGCTCCCGGGCTCGTCGGCGCCCCCCGCGCGACGCCTCTCCAGCCCCACGGCCCGTGCGCTGTCCCCGGGCGCCCCCGGCCGGGCGTCCCCGACGGTGGATCGTGCGGCCGTAAGGAGGCGGGTAGCGGCCCCGGCGAGCTCCAGCCCCGGCTCCCGGCCCCGGCATGGATGTGAGGTTCTACCCCGCGGCGGCCGGGGACCCAGCCGGCCTGGACTTCGCGCAGTGCCTGGGGTACTACGGCTACAGCAAGGTGACCGGAACGGGGGCGGGGGCCACCCTTCCATCCCGGGCGCGTCCCGCGTCCCGCCTCGCCCGCTGCACTTTCTTTTCTATCTTTTCTCTCCACACGCTGGTTTCTCCGTGCGCCCTCGTCTCTGACGAACTCTCCTCGTCTTCTCTTTCTGTCCGCTTCCCATCCACCTTTTTGTCCCTCTGCTGGCACCCCCTCTGCCCTCCTGGTCCCCTCCCCCGCTCCCCCAAAGCTGTGCGAAGCGCAGTCCCGGGACTGAGCGGAGACTCGCGCGTGATTCTTTGTAGATGTTATTAGTAAACACGATTGCAGTACCCCTACTATGTGTGTGTGTATAGAGGGCACGACACGTAGGGGTCCCGGATCTCGTTCAGGGATCTTCTCCTCCCCGCTGCCCATCTCATTTCATCCACTCGGTAAGGAGCTTGTCCGGGGCTCTCAGGGAATGAGAGCAACAAACTTTAGAGAGTGCCTGGGTTCCTAGGCTGGGTCTGGGAAGGCTGAAGTTGTAGGTCCCCAGCAGGTGCCCTTTACTTCCTTCTCTCTAGGGTGCTCTGGTCTACCAAAGGAAGGTGCTCGCCTCTCCTGAGTTACCTCTAGTGACTCCTCGTATTTTAGTTTTTGGTTTTTTTTTTTCTTTTTCTTTCCCCCCCGGGGACGGGTTAAGTTTTTACTTGAGGGGAGAACAGAGTTGCACCTCTCTTTGAGTTAACGTCAGGAGCGAGCAATTCGGGTGGCCATAGGTGGACCTTGGACCTAGTCAGTGGGCTTCGAAGACCTGGGTTGTCTACCTTTCCTAAAGCTCCCACAGAGCTTTGAGACATAACCTCGAGGGCGAGATTCAGAGAAAGAGCCCAGCGCCTTTTGAATGTGTTTTTCTTTTCCCTTCCCCCCTGCTCCTCCCTCCCCTCCGACTTTTCTTTCAAATCCTAGTTTGTTTATGATTGCTTGGATAACGGAGGAGGAAATACGGAGGCAGCTGAAAGAAAGGTGCAATACAAAACTAATGAATAGATAGCAGGAAGAGGAGGGATTGTATCTAGAGTCCCGACAGTTGGCTGAGCCCCTAGCTGATGGGACTCCTGCTCCTCATTGTTTATACTCCCTTCCCAACTTAAAGTTTGCAAAAGACCATCAGAGTCTCACTGGCTCGCTTCCGTGTCCTGGTGGGTAGCCCTGAGCCAGGCACTCAGGGCCCTTTCAGTAACTATAGGACCGAGGGACTTTATTTCAGTGTTTTTAGTCCAATGGTGATGGTGCCCATTCATACTCTTCCAAAATCTGAGAAGAATGCCTTAAGCATCGAAAGCAAGGCACTAAAAGGCCGAAGGCTGTAGCCAGAGTAAAGGATCAGTTTCTGTCGTCTGATTTTGGATTTACTCAGGTTATTAAATGCTTTAAAAAGTCCCCCATGTATGCTCAGTCAGGGACTTAGGCAGCCTAATTAAGTATGTAGTGTTTCTGAGAATCCGCCTAATTGTTCCAGTGGGGTATTACTTATCTCCTCAGAGCTCAGCCTGTGTATGCAATCCTTCTGTAAACTGGGCATGCTCTTATTTTTGGAAGCCATTACCTTGTCTAATGTAACTACTTCTTTCTCTGATTTAAGATCAGCAACACTCGAATGACATCCAAACAGAAACCTATTGTATTAAGCCAGTCACTGCCATGCATGGCAAATCTCTGTTCACTGGGATCCCAAGGGTTTCAAGGGACTGAGGAAATTGTGGATGTTTTGTGTGTATCTCCTTTTATTTTCTGAGAAGGGTTATTTTGAGTCAATTTAAACCCAGAAGCTTATTTCAGAGCTGGTATATAAAGCTTGAATCAGTATTTGTCTAGCTGCTGGGTCAACTTTAACAGTGGGGAAGCAAGCTCATTTGGTGTCCTTTTCTGAATCCTGCAATGGCCCTAAAATAACTTGTCTTAGTAATTCAGCAATCTGATGATAGGAAGGGCTCTGGGGAGCCAACTTATGAAAGTTGGAATCAGCTGTGCGAGGGGTCAAATTGTATTTATTCTAAAGCTGTATTTGCCTTTACGCCTTTATTTGTTTACAAATAAAAATGTGAGTACCTTTAGACCGAGCCACAGGTCAAACATAGTATTTCTGTATTCTTAATAATTTGGAGTGGGAACAAAAAAAGTTTTATTCCCTATAATTTATCTTTGTACAGAGAATGTAACAGAAGAGGAAGTATTAACTTTATGAGTACAGAACAGCAAGAGCTAATTTAAGGTTTACAGCATTGACTTCACAGCTAACTTACATCTGAAGTGGTGTTTGCTGTTCATAGTAGATTTATTGAAGACAGAAAACAGCATACAAAGACATACATTTATTTCATCTGAAAATACCTGGAATTATTCATCTTTCTTAAGACTTGACTTTTGAAGACTTGTATTATCTCTCTGAATGAAAAGTAATGGATTACAAAAAACTATGTTTCTGCCTTTTCGTGTTTTAATGGCCATCTGGGAAACTTCAGAAGAAACCGAACTATCGGTTCCAGGCTTCACTAGTGAAACGCTAGCGCTTATCTTTACATTTATTTACAAACCGTGAATAATAGGGTTCCATTCATTCCTCCTTCTAACAAATGACCAGAATCCTTTGTATCAATTATATATGAGTGTATTATCTTTACATTGTGTGAGTATATGGGTCCTTTATAAATGTCAGCACTCATGAAAGTATACTGTCTATGGAAAATGGATGAAAGGGTTTGGAAGATTCAAAAGTCACTGCAAGTAGGAGAATAACTTCAAATAAAATATGGCCAGGATCATTAAAATCAGTTAATAATTCATGAATCTGCCACTGATGTATAAACTTAAAGCCATGCCTATTTTCTAAGGACTAATTTCCATTTTAATTTCCATCCACTCTTTGAACATTTATTTATTTATTTTTATGATGTGACTAGCAAATTGAACTAAAATCTATATTTTAAAAAAGGAAAAAGTCATTATGTTATTCAAGGGAGCTGGTGACCCACTGACTACTTGGGAGGTTTCCCTTGGGTTCAGTTAATTTTATTTTACCAGCAAGACAATAATATATAAAATAGCAATTAAAATGAAGTTGTAATCCTGTCATCCCTAAATAAGATTATGTATCTAACATGGGTGTGAGGTAAAATAATATAGCAGGTGAATAGTGACCTGGGGCTGATCTCTGTTTTATTTGCTTAATGCTTTTGACTTTTTCCTTTTCAAAATATGGTTTCTTACATTTCTGCAGATAAGGACTACTAAGTCTTACTTTTTCCTTTTTATGTGTGTTTTTATTGATCGTCCTTATTTAATTAAGACATGCTCTTGCTTGTTCTTTGATTCTATCTCATTGGGCCTCTACGCTGGGTAGCTTGAAGGGTAAGAGAGACTGAAGGCTAATTTGCTCCTTGCCTCTCTTCTTGAGGACCATGTTTTCAAATTGAAAATGTATTGGGAGGGAATTTTGATGGATATTTCCTAGATCAATATCTTACCCTGTCAGGAGTTTAGTTACTTCATTTCTGAGAACTGGAGTATAAGGTTGTTGAATTTTGGAAACACATTGAGATATTTCCATATCCTTCCATGACAAGTCTTAAAATGAGATATTGAAACCAAGTTATAGGAGAGAAATAGGTTTTTAAAGGAGTTCCTAGCAGGGGTCATACACTCAGATACCTATAGGGAGAGGCAGTAAACCTTTGTGAGGACAGAGTTTGTGGCCAAGCTGAAAACACCACCCATTTAAAGGCGTAGACTTGCTCAGCATGGGCTAGATTATCACCATGACATATGAACCCTGTACATCCATCCATCCATAGCTCACAGTTCTCTTTTTAATTTTTATGTGAAATAATCATAGTTTTAAAACTATATCCATAGTTTTGAAAGCTGACAGTAAATCTAAAAATTAAATTAAATGTGCCAGACCATCACAGTAGAATAGGACTCAAAAGATGCTTTTTTTTTTTTTTTTTGAGGGAGGCTAGTCATTTGTAGTTTATGTTCAATTATATGGGACATTTTATTCCCCTGTCCAACAGTGTGGTCAGTATATTGCTGGAGTGGACGTGGGCAAAGACCTGGGTATTGTGATAGTTGTAAAGTTGACTAGACTTTAGGTGGAATGCAAGTTAGGACATACAATCATGATCTGGGCAGCCCTCTGTGTCATATCAGACATTAACAGGAACCAGGCCTGTTATTATAATATAATA
Organism: Sigmodon hispidus; assembly: GCA_004025045.1. Taxonomy (NCBI): domain Eukaryota; kingdom Metazoa; phylum Chordata; class Mammalia; order Rodentia; family Cricetidae; genus Sigmodon; species Sigmodon hispidus. Next base: position 56,216 of record PVIH01003481.1, read on the forward strand.
AATTCCATATTATATGCTATGGTAGTGTAGCTGGGCTGATGTTGATTAGTTGTAGTAGCTATGTATTTTGTATTCATTTAATTATGTACTTGTTTTAATTTTAGTGCTTGCTTAGTTTTCCCCACCCACAACTTTAAACATTTTTACAGGCTATTGAAGAACTTACAGTCCAAACTGTCAGGCTTATAGTGACTCAGAGGTAGAGTAGCCCAATGGTCACAGAGTGGAGGCCTACACACTCTCATTTGGATCCCCAAACAGTGGAATGCTAAACTGAGCCCACTCAGTAGGGACAAGCACACAGTCAGGCAAAGTATATTAACCTGAGGGAGTTTAGATTAAGCCAATGAATATATGTGGTCACAATGTTCAAGGAGTGTTGCTACTTCTATGCTGTCCTTCAGGGCACAAACTCAGCTGGAAGCTGAAGCCACTTGAAGAGTTACTTTATTTAATCACCACGGTATTTAAAAGAAGTGAAACACCCTCAATTATTTGTCTGTTTCTAAAAATATGTACATGTACCTGTCAGGTGTGTGTATGTGTGCATGGGCAGGAGAGAAATAGTCATAAATTTGGTGGCACTAAGTCTATGGCCAGGTGTCTTCTGGAAGCCCTTTTGAGGGACACAGTTGTCCAACACAGTCTGGTTGGCCCTCCATGGTCCTCTCAGGTGCTGTGAGGCTTGGTGTTAGAAAGGCTGTCAGCATAAGGAGTTCCCATTCAACAGGAGAGACATCATGCAGAAACCAAGTGAAATAAAATTACTATCGCTGGAGAAATTACAGACAAAGTGTGTCTCTTGGTTAGTCACGTGGTGGAGGAGATGGTAGAAGGGATGGTGTGACCATTTTACAGAGCAGTATTCCTCTGTCTGCGCAAGAATCATCTGGGGACTTGTTAGGGTGCAGACTTTTGTACTTCACTCGTAGAGACTCTGCTTCATAGGCTAGTTTTGAAAAGCTGACAAGGGAGATTATGGTGGAATATTCCCACCAACACATGGACAGAATGAGGAATAAAGATTGGAGTCTTCCTATTTATGCAAAAAGTGAAGGAAATGGATTTGATTTCTTTGAAGGTAGGAGATGAGATGTGGCTTAAGTAGGTGAGTTTTTTTAGTGCAGCCCTTTCAGGAAGAGCCTATGTGAAGTAGACTCATCTGGAAATCCTGTCAGCTTCATGATTTTAAAAAATTATATGTGTGTGTGTGTGAGTGTGTGTGTATGTGTGTGAGAGACAGTGTGTGTGTGTGTGTGTATGTGTGTCTGTGCACGTGTGTGCGCATGCACACTCGTGTCCATGCTGTGCACATGGAAGTTCTGAGGGTAACTAGTGGGAGTTGATTCTCTCCGTTAACCAGTCCTAAGTAAAAGCTTAGCTCATGAAGCTGTGTGACAGGCACTTTTGCCCAGTGAGCTCATTTTTTATTATAATAATTGTGGGGTAAACCAGAGTATTTATAGCTTTGTGTCAGCTTGATGACACATCATTGTACTTTTGATGGTTATTTGGTAGGAAACACCTTTAAATAGTTATTATCAATTAGAGGTGGTGCACAGTTTGCAATAATTTAAAACATTATTAGCCACTAACGAAGGAAAACATTTCATTTTCTTATGAATAAGGTATGCTTTCACACTGGATTTCTGTAAGATATAAATGCTGTTTTTAAGTCTCCTAGAGAATCTCTTTCAAGTTGGTCATTAAAGAGAGGGTTTTTTTTGGGGGGGGGCTAAGTGTGCTTATAAATTCAAATATATTTTGAAGGCATATTAGGGTCACTTAGAAAATGAACAAAAATTATGTTTAAAAATAAATAAGTAGTGGAGGAGGCTTTTATTCAAGGTGCTCCTGGGCTAGCTTCTGTTTTTATTTTATTTTATTTTCTGGGGTGGTAGACCATTTTGTTTTCTTTGTTTCCTAGGTGTCTTAATCTCTCCCTCAGGGAGGCCATAGTCTTTTAAAGTGTATTCCATGATTATGTAAGACATACAAGCTACTGGCAAATGTTTCTTAATCTTAATTTAATTTTGCTTAAATAATAACTTATATGTTCTGATAATCCAGAAATTAAACCAATAGGCCAATATCAGGAGACATTGGGGTTCCACATACTTAAGTAATGTGGAACGTACACTTTTAGACGTACCAGATCTTAACCTGGGCTCTTCTATTCCAAATATGGTCATTTTAATTTGGCCTTATCTTTATGAACTCAATTATTTATACAGAAGAATTTTTACTAAAGATGGTGATGGGCATGATTTTTCAAACTGATTTTAAATTGATTTTGAATAAATAACTGTTTTAGAATGTGAGATTTTCCCTGATTCCTGCAGCTAATTTATAAATGGGCAAAGGATTTGCTCTAGGATGATGGAGGTTCTACATTTTCTTTAAAACTGCTGTGGGAAGTAATAATAGAAGTCCAAAATGCTGAGCTCACTTACAAACCTGTACATTATATGACTGCTTTGGTAGAAGTTGTTTTCCTAGTACAAAAGATTGGGAGTAAATCTATAAATAGTGACCTATTAAAAGAAAAAATGCCCAGCAGATCTTCTCTACTGCCCCTTTCTGTCTGTGTCTTTAATGAAAAACTTGCAATTTTTGTTTGGCTTATTAAAAAATTCTAGTAAAAGTGTTTAATGGAGACATGGTTAAAAGAATTGTATTATTTAAAAATGCTTTGGTTTGCAAGTGAGAAAAAGTCACCCAGATGAGTTAAGGCAGCTGGAATGGTCAGGTATGTTTCAGGCATAGCTGGATCCAGGGTCTCAAAGAACATCAAGGGGCTTTCTTATTACTTTTGCTTTCATTTATTTGACTTTTCAAATCAGCTATTCTGATTGCAGGGAGTGTGAAGATGTCCATCAGTGGCTCCTGGATCAAGTCTTATTGGCTAGACTCTGGCCCCAGGCCCAGAGTCATGTGGCTTCTTAGGAAGGGATTCACATATCATCTCCCTTGAGAGCCTGTGGTAACCCACATGGTTGAAGAGTGGGGAGCCTTCTTGATTCCTTCGAGAAAAGGCCAAGTGCTGCTTCACAAGACTGGAATCGGATATGGGGTGGAAATAAATGTTTGTGTAGATGCCAACTCAGGTGGCGCTTGATGCAATTGAAGATTTGTGATACCCTCATGATGATTATTTTTTCTGGAAACCAGAGGCAGCCTATGCTTATTTAATGCACTCTGTGTGTGTGTGTGTACATGCACACACATATATACATACATATATATATGTCTTGGCTATTTGTATATATATTATATATAGGATATATTATATATGTGTATATATTTATATACACATACATATCCTATTTGAATTAGCTATAAACTTCTTGTTATTAACTGAACATACATGAGGCTTGCCTTCAAGAGGTCTCTAGCTTGGCTGAAAGCAGGAGTTAGTGAAGTAAGAGTGTGCTATGTATTTGTAAGACAGGTTCTCAAGGCTGATAGTGTAACTGCCTCGTGAGCACATTGACAAGAAGGTTCTACTGGCATGGTGATGTCAGGTGGAAGAGCTCACGGGATTTGAGAGAAGAAAAAGAAGAGAGAGGAAATTCCAGGTAGAATTTTTTTGTGTGTGAACGTAAACATAACGAAAGTTCATTTAGAGGCTTGCATAGATTGACCTTATAGGATAAATGTGGAGATGAATCCTTTTCTTCCTGATGTGGTAAATGTGCTTCTTAAGACCAGGTTATGGAGGCACTAGAATGTCTCGTGAAAGCCCTCGCTTTAATGCAGTAGATACTAATGGGATGAAGTATGTGTGTATGTATGTATACACAAGTGGCTGGGAACTTGTGTATATGCGTATGTGTTTATAGACACGCTTGTCGGCTGACAATGAGATTTGAAGGGGGGCCCTAATGAGAAGATACTTTCAAGGCAGCAGCTGAGAATGTCTGAGGAAAGATATGGTAGAATGTGAGCCTGAAAGAGTGCTGCTGAGTGATGGGCAGTGGGTTGGTGTGCAGGGTCAAAGGTGAGCTTGAGAAGATAAGAAAGCCAGCGGGATGTAAGTAGCATGTTGGCATATAAGGGTGAGTAGGAAAGGTGACAGGGAAGGAGGAGGAGATACCCAAAGACGGAGGAATGGATATCGATGTGTTGTGAGTGCTGAATGACAAGCCCAGGATCTAGCTTTAATTCTGTTTCACTTCTTTTCCTTACTCTGCACCTTGCTTTGTGTGTCCTGGACCACACCAGCCTTCATCTCATCGTACTGTGTCTAGAAACCATTTCCTCACAGATCACTTCCATGACCCCTTGATGTCTGAATGCCATCTTTGAGTATGGCCTAACAACCTGAAAATGTCCTAGTATCCTAAATATCCTATCCCCATTTCTCCATTTAGGATCCTTGTGATTCTATATAATTTTATTCCTAATGTATAACTTAATTGCTTTATTAATTGTTTATTCTAGTTCACTTATTCTCATTGGAATGTAAACTCCTTAAGGTTGGTAGTTTGTGAACAGTACTTGGCATTATGCTAAAGAAGATGTGATAAAGCATGAAAAAGATATGAATAAAAATACTGTTAAGCAGATCTGGTTGTAGTTTAATGTTTGAATATACACATATTGGACCCACCACATGCTAGAAACATCTGGACAATGGAACTGTAGATGAGAAGACCCACTTGCCCAGTTTTTAAGGAGATGGCCTGCAATCGTAATGCTTTGCTTTCAAGCTTTTAAATTCAAATCTTATTTGTAATTTTCTACATGCATCAGTATTTTATGTGCTCATGACAGGAACAGGGCATTGGACATTAAGGTGGCTTGATGGTGGGTTTTATTGAGGTATTAACAAAGGAGAAGGCATGGAAGAAACTGACCTTAAACAAGGTGGGCCAAGAAATGATCGAGGGCTACTACTGGGCTTCATGGACACCAGGAACCAGGCTCTGGCTGACATGAGTCTTGTTTTCCCAGTTCAAGGTTGAATTACCAGTAGTTAGGCCAGCAGGAGGGAAGAGGCCAAAGGTAAAGGAAGGTTCCAGAAGCTGCTGTACAAATATTTTGCAAAGTTCCCTTGCCAGACTGAGTCAGTTGTTCACCTGAGATGACTATATTCCCAGGACTTGCAGTCTGTACTAGTGCTGGCCCTGGGATGAAGCTCAATGTCCTGCTTCATTGCTGTGGAAGGAGTACATGGATGGGAGAGCATGGAGGCTTATGGGAATGAGTTCCAAGCAAGGTCCTAGATGACTTCTTGGGTCTTTCCAAGGTGAGAGTGTGTGCAGTGGTCCAGTCTTTGGTACGGTTTTTTTGTTGCCATTTGCTTCTTGGAAAGCCTTTGAGAAGTGCATTGTGCCAAGATGGATGGCTCTTTAGTCCTTTCTTCAGTTTGGACATTTTATTTTGGGTCTGCTTAAAATATCTAGTAATTTATGTTTTTCTTTGCAGAAACTGCAAATCATCATGTCCTGATTTTAATTGATTACCTATATTTCTCTTCTTTACAAAATATAACTTCAAGTTCTACACTGCTATTTCTCAAGTTCCAATATAGGTGACAAAGCTTTAGGTAGTAATCTTTCTCCACTCAATGTTTTTGAAGTCTCCGTTTCTGGAAAATTTTGATCAAACTCAGTTTGCTGCTGACTCCTGTATTCACATATCCACCCCAACCCCCTTTCTGCAGAAACCCACGGACCTGAATGCACGTTCACCTCCCTTAACCCACTGGTCTTTTTCTTTCATCTCAACCCGGTAGCCTTGACTGCCGGACTTGCTGGCTATCCTGGCTTCTGTCTAGCTACCTGTGCTGACTCCCTCCTTGAATATCTTTTCTCTGAATAACTGTTCCGACAGGAAATCTTTACCCAGGGTCCCACCCAGACCCTCTTATCCCATCCCTTGCCTCCCCTCAGATCACTTCTTTAAGCTATCAGGACTGCTTGCATCTCTTTCAGTGACCTCTCAATGACACGTCAAACGTCCTTCTTTCAAGAATATGGGATGCCATTTTGAGGGAATGTGCTGTTCTGAACCCCAGAGTTCTACATCATGATGACTCAGACCCTCCTATGCCTATTCTTATTCCCCTCTGCCCCCTTCTTCCTGATCCTGGTGGCTTCTGGTGGCTCCTTCTCTGGTACTTGTCTACCATTCTTGCCTCATTTTCCTGGAGACTGTGACTGTTCATCTCAAGCTAGGCTTTGTTCATTTGCTTCTGTATTAAAAAAAAAACCAAACAAACAACAGCAATGACAACACTTCTGTAAGGATCTTTTTACCTTTCATTGGCCCCTTTGTAATTGTATCAGGTATCTATGGCCGTGTAACAAACCATTTCTATGCATACTCTGGCTTGTGATATTGTAGGTCAGCCACCCAAGCTGAGCTCAGCAGGGCAAGTTTTCTTTTCCTCTGAACTTTTTTCTCTGTAGTCTTATAGGATGACCAGGATACTTTGTTTATGGAGGGCGACTGGCTTTCAGTTGGTGGCCTTGCTTTTCTGACATACCATACCTTACCACAGTGTGATGTTTTAGGCTTGTTCTCATGGTGGCTTCCTGATAGAGCATGGAATAAGTGGACTGGGGACCTTGGCTGAGAAATGTCAAATGACACCTTCTATCATATTCTGTGGGCCAGAGTGAGTCACCGGGCTAGCCCAGATTCCAGCGGAGAGGAAATTGATTCCGTTTATGATTGACAGAGAAACAAAATTGCCTTATGCAAGAACATGGCTGCGAAAGTGTACACAACTATGACCCTTCTGTAATCTACCTCAGGCCTCAGATCTTAATCTCCAACTTAGCCTCATATTTTTTCTACCTCTTTACAATGAGTTCCTCCATCCCTCCCTCCCCTCCCTCCCTCCCACTTTCCCTCCTTCCCTCTCACCCTTGCCCCCTCCCCCTTCCTTCCTTTTTCCTATCCAACCAAATCCGTGTCTGCTTCTCCTCTGACCTCACAAGGCTAGCCTAGGTTATCATTGTTCTAGAAACACTTCTAGCACTGCATGTGTTCATAGCAATGATTCCTCTAATTTGCAACCTCCAGCATCTCCTGTCAGTACTATTATTTATTCAGCATCTTTCCACATTGATCTACTTTACACCTTGTTGCATATGAAAACTGGACATTGCTGTGATGTGTAACAGTTTTTTAGTTCACTTATCATTACCATGTTTTTAAGCAGTTATTTATGTTCTGCTTTTGTTAATCCAGTATGCATAATAGCTACAGGGAGCTTTGGCTAGCACAGTAACCTGCTGTATCTTTAACTTGCCCTTGGGGAAGTTTCATGTTTACTATCAAACTTATCACTGTCAGTCAGTCTCAGATTTCTTGAGTCAAGTAGATGCTGAATTTTCTTGCCTGAGTCTTTCTAGTCACAGTTCATGCCATTTCATCACCACAAGCCAGAATTATCTGCCTTTTCCACCTTGATACCAATTATGTTTTGAAAATATTAATTTGAAATAGTTGTTGTCCTTCTGCTTATAAACCCAGTTGTTTACACAAAAGTACATTTGCTATGTCTGTGTTAGTGATTTTCCAAGTGTCTTCACTCTTGGCTTTGTCTTAAGCTTCTGTTTGTTAGTGGGGAAAAGTCATGTGCCAGCAGCTGCTCATTCTTATGGCTTATCAACCAACCATAGAATTGTGGAAAACTGCGGTCATGACAACACTGCTTTGGACATCTGGCTTCTCTTCTTCAGGTACCATGACAATCCTAGAACTTCCAGAAAATGCAAAATGGCAGTCAGCATTGCCTATGCTACACGTACTCAAATCTGCATGCGCGTGAGGGCAGCCAATGAAGGAGGTCAAGGTAGGGAAGGCAGAGGCATCTCAAGTCGAGAGAATGAAAATCTGCCGGGTTAATAACAAAAGTGAAAGAAAGTGATGGATGATATAAATCTAGAAAATGACAAAGAGTGACATCTAGTTGTTGAGCGGAAAGTTGGAAAGCTTTGTCTGTTACAATGAGGATAGTTAAAATGAGGAGTGTTAAATACATTTGATGATAAGTGAGATTTCATTGGCTTACTACAGCTACTAACCAGAATTTCCAATCTGCTAGAATTCAGTGTTCCAAGAACTTTTTTTCTGATGATAAATTTGCCATCATGTAATTGTTGCCATAGAGTTCTTATCCTTCAGTTTCTTATCAGAATTGATTATCTTGACATCTCTGATGCCCAGATCAAATTTTTTAAAGTTCTGTTTTATAACATAGCCATGTCTGAAGAAGCTGTGTGGTATTCACTTGTCCAGATAACAAATATCAATGAGGAACTTTCAGCAGACTCCAGAACCAACTGCCACCACTGGTGGGCTATGCACTGGACTCTTTAATTACTGTGTACTAGTTAGGGTTCACTCCCTTTGAGGGAACATATGTGTAGCAGGTTCTTGAAACATCCTTCATTGTTAGGTTTAGAATGTGGCTCACTCTATTTCAGGAAGTCTTTAGGAAAATTTAACGGACTCTTCTGAAAACTTTAACAGGAGGATCTGAAGGAAAGTGTCTTTGTTTCATCTTGTCAATTTCAGTTTTGTCTCTATATTGGCCACCAAACAGAGTCAACAGAAGACCCATGTAGTAGCTGTTCAGGACGCTAGAAGACACTTTGCTCTGGGCTGGCAGTATAGATTTTTTTTTAGTTTCTTTAAAAAAAACAACAACTTTTTTTGTATATTAGTGTTCTGCCTGAATATCATATATGTGCCCATGTGTGTACCTGGTTCCCACAGAGATCAGAAGATGGAATCAGATCCCTTGGAACTGGAGTTAAGGGTGGTTGTAAGCCACCATGTGTGTGCTGGGAACCAAATGCAGATCCTCTGGATGAACAAGAGTTCCTATCACTGAGCTATCTCTATCACATTTTGTTAGAGTCCTAAGTTTTCTCTGCTTTGATTCTTAAAGGTACCACCCTTCTTTCAAAAATCAAACACGCAGGTAAATAGATAGAGCACCTACAAGTACAGTGGAAACATGTTTGCTTAATGTCAAGGATACTTACATCTTTCTCAAATCAAGTTTCCCCATCAGAGAAGAACCTTAAGTCTCCCGTTCCAATGCTGTATAACAAAGAAGCACACTCTTTTCTGCTCCTCTTTTGTTGTCTTTATTAGTGGAATATAACTCTCATTGTCTGACATTTGCCAGAAGTTTCTTTTTGGATGTTTCCTTCAGAATTCTAGACTCTAATGCATAATAAAAATGTCCAAATTGGTGTCCCAAATTTGATGTTTTTAACATTTGAACCTTTGCACTACTCAGGAGTAGACCTCACTGTATAATTGGCACCTGTCTCAATTCTACCAAAAGACAGTGCTAAGATGGGCCTGGCATTGAGGTTCTGTTGTCGTGTGTTGGCAGATCCACACATACATCTCATGATCTAAGAATTGGCTATTGAGGGTCCAGAATTTCCCTTTGTGAAAGGGTTGCCCTGGGCTACCCTGCCTGATGAAAGGTGTTAATTGAAGAGACAAGAGTTGACCTGTTCTGCAGCCAGCCACCCTCTGCTTTCAAGTGACTCATGCTAATGTAAATGTACTTGACCAATTGCTGGGGTAGGGTATGGGGTCACTGTTTTGTTTAATCAGCTTTCTGAAAATTGGAAAACTTTGGTAAGTTTGGAAAGCAGCCAGACTCCCTCCTTAGGTTATTGTTGGTTCTGCTTATCAGAGGTGAGACCTGAGTTTTCCAGTGGTTTCAGTGACTCCAGATAAATAGCATGGGATGGTGGTAGGGTGTGAGCCTGGCTGGAGAACTAGACAGGCTGTCAGTTGGATCCAGGGTTCAACCATCTACTGGTGATTCTAGCATGTTCCCAAGACTTTCAGAGATTATACTTTGTGGATCTAGACAAACAGAGGTGAGCAAAACAGACTCTATCCTGCCCCACAGTACTTGACTTTCTAGGAATACCTGTGTCATGCAGTACCCCATGATCAGCCCTCTCAAATCTAGAGACAAGCACTAGTATTCAAAACATAAGATCATTGGAATGTTGCTTGTGATTCTTAGGGAGCTCTCCACTGATGATAATACTATCATCATTTCATGACATGCTAACATCTGCTCAGTGTCTCCACATGCAGATCAAAGGTAACACAGACTATTGGAGACCAATTGTCTCCTAACATCCCAAGGTTTGGGGGACCTATTTGAAGGATTCTTATCTTGAGTACTGATAGATGGACCCTATGGTTTTGTTTGATGTTTCCTTTGGGCCAGGTTTCTCAATCTGAGCAGGTTAGATATTTGGGCAGACAGAGTATACAGTAGAGTATCCTGTAGCATTCCTGGCCTCTTTGAGACCAGTTCCCTCTTCCCCCATTGTGACGACTGAGAATGTCTCTAGACACTGTCACACATCTGCTGGTTGGGAAATGCTGTTTTGTTTTTAAGATTTTTTTTTGAACAAACTTCCTAGTAGTGTCATTCAGAAAGCACTTGCTGGGATGCATTACTCTGTTGTTACAAAGGGAGTTTACCAAAATATAGGGCCTGTATTTTTTTAAGGTTCAAAGGAGAAAAAAGAGGCTTCATTAATGTATGTTCCCCAGGATACTCAAAAGGGCCACTGCTCATCTTGATGAGATGGTCACCAGGGAAGGAGGCTACTGGATTGGCTAAATTAACCTACATTTGTCTTGATATTTGCCAAATGGTACTCTTTTTTTCTTCTTCTTTCTCTCTGGATTAATAAAAATATTTCCTAGGTTTACAAAGCCGTGCAAATAGAGTGGACCAAGAAAGAGAAAGTCTGTGTTCACTAAAGAAAATGTAATTTTCCCATCTACAGGGAATTAGGTCATTTAGGGCCCACCTATATTTTTGGGTGCTTGAACTAAGTCACAGAGCTATTTGGGATGAATATGCAGTAAGTAGGAGCAATACAGCATCCATTGTAATAACATCAGCATACAAGTTGGCTACTTGCATGTTTGGTTTCTAATATATCTACTAATTATTGTTAATAACTTTCTTATTTTAAGAATCGAACACACCTGGAGAGCAGGAACTCTGGTTTGGAAATTCCTGGAATAGTCACTGTGTTTGGCATGGAGAGCACTGACATTTGGGGGACAATGTAGTCCCTTCCACCTGTGAGTTTTCAGGACCACTGACCACATGGGCTTTGTTTTCTGCCTGGTGCACTGTGCCCAGCATGCAGTATACAACTAGGTATAAAATTGAACACTAATATTTATGGTTCTTTACTTACAAATTTTATTAGCTACTGTACATTTTTGGGAACAGTTGACATGGTGTCTTAAGCCTGAAGCAATGCGTCTAAAAGATCAAATTCCGAGAAGTAGTGGTTCAGTGTCTCCCAAGGAGTTGGTTGCCTAGCATACCTGCTACATCCTTCCCCAGCTAGCCCTTGTCTCTGTGACCCTCCCCTCTCTACTATGCCTGGAATTCACAGAGGAAAGGAGGGTGCTGAGGACAACAATGTCCCCTCTCTGGCTCTGATCAGGGTTTTATTGTCAGGAAATCCCCTCTTTCAGGGACTTCTTTGTCAGCGTCCTCTAACCAGCCCTCAGCCCCACACCCCAGTCCCCCACCGGAGGACGATTTCAAGGCTTTATGGAAATGAAAAGTTGCTCTTCTTCACAAAAAAAGATTGGGGGGAGATAAAGTGATTAACACTTATTTTGTTCAGGAATCCATCTGAGCTAGCATCCTTGAGCACTCATTTGGCTTGTTGGAAGGGTAATCTCTTTCAGAAACATTGGGCAGAATTGACCAATTCATTATGTATGTAAGTCTGCTTAAGAATGTTTAATTCAGTGTGCCCTCATCTCCTGGCTTCCTAATCTGCCTTGGCTATTCCATTCTCTTTGAGTTTCTGCAGCTCATTTTCCCCCTGATTATTGGAGCTTTCCCTAGACATTCCTGGCTTGGTGGAATCTTGATGAATAGATTTATGGGGAGGGGGTTCCCTCCTCTTCTACTTGGTTGTTGAGACCAGATTGTTCTGGGGTAATTAAACTTGGGAAACTGCAGGCTTAGGTATAGAAATATGAGACCGCTTAAGCCAGTGAGAATGTTGGAGACTGACTTACAAGCAGTGGGAAATTCTCATAAACAGTAGCTACTTTAAGACAACATAAATAGCCTTGCAGAATTATGAGATATATAGATTAAAGCAAGAACATAAAAATATTGGAAACTGTTGAAAGAATATGAACATTTACGTATGATACATGGGACATATGTGAACTTCCAAATGCTACAGAGCTGCAGAGCCATAAGAAGAGCCTTCCCCTTAGTTAGTATCTCCATAGCACATGTCCCCATCATCCCTGATAGCAAAGATTTGCTGGAATCAACTCATAAATGCTTGATATTAGCCATTGCTAGAAATTAGTATTTCCCTTTGTGTATAGTCAGGGAAAGTTACTGATGTCTAAACATGCCCTTTCAGAAAGTGTTCAGGTGCCTAAAGTAGAATTGGTTTATATTTTTGATTTTGTGCTCTTTGACCTCAATAATTTTGGTAGGTACTCTGGAGTCTAGATAAGTTCTTTATTTTTTGACATATTTCAGAGAAAATGATAAAAGAGAAAGAAGAAAATGAGCTCCCCCAGTTAAGCATGTCTTTACTCCAAGAGCGTATGTGGACAACTGCCCCCTAAAACAGCCATCAACTTCTACATCCACTCAGAAGACTCTTGGTTTATTTTATCTACTGAATCTGATTAAATGCACTGTGGTATGATACCACAGCGTGGGGGCATCAGGACTCATGCATTTACCTTGTAGGTTTTTTTTTAATTTTTGTGATTATTAATCTCTGGAAACTTCCTGGGAGGTTTTTACCATCGCATGAGAACAGAATTGGGGTGAATACCAAGGAGAGGAAATAACATCATGCTAAGGTCAAAGGTGGCCGGGCGCTCAGAGAGTAGACCTGTAGAAGGTAGCTGAGATTTGAAAGGTCATGTCTTGGTCAATACCACCTCTTTTTCTCTCCCTTCCTCTTTTCCCTTCTCTGCCCCTTCTTTCAGGCTTCCTTTTCCTTTTTTTGTTTGTTTATTTGGTTGGTTGGTTGGTTGGTTTCTTTTTGACAGTCTTGCTGTGTAGCCCAGGCTGGTCTGGAAAACCAGCTAGCATGCCCCAGCCTCTCAAATACTTGAGATTATAGGCATATGGTGAGGGTAAGACTTTATCCTTTAAAATAAGATAAAACACCTTGTGATTCATTGTTCTGCTCAGATATCTGGAAAGGTAGCTGGAATCTGGTATGTGAGAGAGGCTGGTTTAAGGAAGAAAAGGAGGGGCCATGCTTTTATAAGAACTGTCGTGTTTTACTTTCTGTGGGGGTAAAGAGGGCATGCAAGTGTGCATTTCCCTTGGCCCTGTTCAGGAGTGCCAGGATCTTCTCAGTCCTCATTAAGGGACTCTGTCACCAGGCACACGTACTGTGGTGATTGGAAGTCATTTGCATTTACTGCTTCACCCATGTAAATGATAGTAATTTTAGGAAGAAAGAATTGCAAACATCTAAAAAATTCATTTGAATGCATCCCTCAAATTCCATTTTAATATATCTATTTCTTTCAGGCAGTTGAATGTCTTATCAGAATTATTTTTTTAAATCTGAAATAGACCATTTTTAGGCCCTATTGGATTCTGCGAGTTATTAAATTTCATATCTTCCAGGGCTTATTTTTTTTCTGATGCCCATAGTTCAAGATAATGTTTTTTTAATACTACATGCAGAATTCCAGAGATTCATAATCACTTATGACATCTTAATGTCCACAGTGACATTCCACTGGTCATATCCAACTGTGATAAACAGCTCTCTACTCTATAAAAGACGACAGTCACTAAGTAAATGCAGGAAAATGCAAACAGTCCCTCAGTCTTATGAATAATGTCACAGATCCTGAATGTTAATTTTAAAGAAAACACATGCTTAAATTTAAAGTTTATGCCTTCAGTGCATAGTCCTTTTATTCTTCCAGAAAGAAAAAAAAAATCAAACAGCCATACTTTAAATGAATTTAATGAACTGCAAAGACTGACATTTTCACTATAAAAGTTACACTTCATTTAATGAGGAGTTAAATATTGATGCTATATTAAAATACAGGCAGAATAAAAATGACACAATGGATTTCAAAATAGGAATTCAGAGCTCTTTTGTGTTGAAAATTTCATGAACTAAAAAAGAAAGTATCATTTATTACAATGTCTCCATAAATATAAATATGCCTGTGAAATAAAATGTTAGCCTGCAGTACATAAATTCCTATAGATAAACTGAGGTAATTCAGTCTTTTCACTGTTTGGTTTAGTATCTGTTTTAGCTGGGCAAGGCATCTAGCGACATGGTTGAAATTATGGAGACTAGTTGCCTTGCATTCACCTACTTGAATGATAGTGAAAACAACTAGTTGTAGGTATCTAGTCTCCAGAATGCAAGAGTTTGATGCATCCCCTCCTGCTCAGGACCCTTCTGTGGTCCCCTGAAAGCCTAAGGCCTGTCCTTAGTGGGTCTTTTCTGGCTTTGGACACACATTCATTTTGTTACTATCACTTGAAATGTTCCTTACCCATCTCTGGGGTTTTGGCTTATTTCCTTCTCCACTTAGCCCTATTTTTCAAGTTCTTCTTTGGCTCTTTTCTTCAATGTCTTTTTCACAGAGACGAGCTACTCCCAAGTAGAATCCATTGCTTGGTACATTTTAATCATTCCATCAGCACCACCACCACCACCACCCCACCCCCCACCCCCTCCACTCCCGCTTCATTTTTCTCTGTGGTAACATAATGTTTTATTTATGTATTTTGTTTGACTCCCCAAAGCTTCAGGTAATCTTAAGGAGAGAGTCTTGTCTCCTTTGGTCCTTAGTTAATCTTCAGAGCCAAGGACTGTCTTCTCTAAAGAAAGCATTCCAGATGTGTCTTCAGTGCATAAATGAATGACAGAAAATTATACTTTGAAGCACACTTGAGATTTGTAATATAGTATTCCCTCTGGTAGTTGAAAACAGGAGTCAGACTTTGTTGTGTGACACTATCATTGGGGAGAGGTAGGTAAATGTCTATTTACTCCAAATAGAGAAGCACAATAAACCAAAGTTCAGATACCACCAAAGTCACACTTGGTGAACCGATGAGTTTTATTGGGGTTACTTACAGGAATATGAATGAGAGGTTATGGAAGAAGGGTGATACAAAAAACAGCTGAATCACTAAAAATCCCTCTTCAGAGTAGGTGACAGCTCATGAAAGCAGGGAAACTTACGTGTACTGTACAATTTACAGGCAGCTCAACAGGCTAGAGATTAGCCTTTCCAGATAGCTCAGTGGATCTCTGCTTCTTGCAGATGGCATTACCTGGTCTGATCCTCTTCTAGGCAGCTCAGCTTGCCTAAGAGGTTCTTTCAGCCGTTCTTACCACTCATACATACTTAGAGAAAGGGACCTAGTGAATCTGCTCAGTTTCATGAACTTCCTGAAGCCTTTGAGTTGTTTATTTTCTGAGGTAATGAGCTCTACAAGATGGGAATCAGACATTTTGATTTATATTAATTTTTCCATATTTAATTTCTGTTTCTACTTTTGTGACAGAATTTTATGCAGCCCAGTCTGGTTTTGAACTCACTGTGTAGTGGATTCTGGCCCTAATTCCTGATCCTCTTGTCTCCATGTGCTTAGATTACAGGTGTAGACTACCATGCCCAGATACTTTTTTTTTGATTGGCTCTAACTGGAAACCATAGAAATTGCATATGACTTGTGTTCCGTTTGCCAACATTGGCTGAAGTAGACCTAGGATTCTAACTAACTCCTTGAGATTTAAGGCCTATGAAGCTCATGTTAAGCATTAAACAAGAAGGTAAAGGCATTAGTTATGATACACGAAATGCTATTAATATTTGTAGAATGTCTCTAGAAACTCTTGTAAGTACTTTGTATGTATCAATAAATTTATTCTTCAACAGCTATGAATTTCCCAAATAACAAATGAGAAAAAGAGGCATGGTTGTGTTTCTATGAGGACACCAAAGTCATTGAATTGGTCTGGGTTTTAAAGCCATCAGGCTGGTTTCAGGGTTGTGCCCCTGATGTGCCTCTTAGGCTTTTTTCTTCAGAGCTTTCTGGAGGCTTGGAGGGGTTACAGATGCTGGAGCATGTAAAGTTTCTGATTCTGTAGATCTGGGTGGAGTTCAAGAGTTGACATTTCTGACATCTTCCCAGGTGATGCTGGTGCTGCCATCTTGTATCACAGTTGAGTCTCAGTGTCCTAAACCATCAGAAGACATCTGAAGGGACTAGGATTCCTTAGGAACGAACCTGTTGTACCCATTGGGACGTGTGTAGATAGTTAACCTCTACACTAGCACACTACAGCCATAATGGTGATGTCAGCACGTGTAGCCATAGGCCAAACAATGAGTTCTTGGGCCTTGCCTCAGTTGATACTCTGATCCTACAATATAATATTCAAGACTGGGTGACTTATGTACAAACGTGTTTTGTTTGGGATCATGGTTTCAGTAACTAGACTGAACATTTGTTGGGAAGGCTGAGTGAGTGCTGCTTCAGCTCATAGCAGGAAGGGAAGTGACCATGTGGAAAAAAAAGAGCACCTGTGACAAGGAGGAGCTGTGATAAGCTTGCTGAGTAAGAACACTCTCTTACAGGAACTAATTACTTCTGTAGGAAGGAATCCAGTCTAGAGAGAACTAACCTAGTCTCACAAGAAAGATATTAACTCAGTCAAGGCCTTAGAGCCCCTATGACCTCATCACCTTTCAATGGCTTTCCTTACCAACGCCTTTCTCTGACAGTCCTACTTTATCATAAGTTCAATGGGGACTAACCATATCCACACCATAAACAGACTGCATATTGTGTGAAGTATTTCCTGGAGCCTCGTGCTCTGACATTATTGATACTTTTTTCTCCAGCTGAACATGGATGGCATCAGTGTGCTTCCAAATATCAGCATAGAAGACAGGAGGGCACTAGACAGTACTCAGGTTCTCCTGTCAGTAAGGTTGGCTTGGATTTTAAATGCAGTGTGTTTTTAAGCCACACTGAGTCACACAGACAACTTTTCATTTCCCTTTCAGCCTCTTACTATACCAGTGAGAAGATCTGTTTGGTGCTAACATGTCTTTAACACCTACCTACTTGCTAATCTCCCTTTTTAACAGAGTGGTTTTGCTACAGGGAGAGGGGGGTGGGGAGCACATGCAGGCCTCAGCTACAGTTACTGCTGCAGCTGGTGGTTTGCTAGAATTAAATAAGCGACTTTGCCTTTGCCATATTGGTTTTCCCGTTCACATTATGAACTTTCCTTTTCTGAATAAAAATACACAGTTATTTTTATTCATGTGGCTGAATTAATGAGAAGTAAAGGTCCTCACAAAATTATCTTTTATTTTAACATTATAAATGCTTTGAAGACAAAAGTTTGTAACATCATGTTTGCAACAAAATAGTATTTTTTAAAAATAATCATTTATTTATTTATATTGTGTATGTATAATGCATGTATGTATGGAGTGCACATGCCACATTGTGCATATAGAGGACAGAAGACAAGTCTGTTTTCTCCCTCCCTCTGCCTTTGTGTGCATCCACAGAATCGAACTCAAGGCATTAGGCTTGTGTGGCAAATTTTTGTAGCCATCTCTGCTAGCCTGTGAGACTATTTTTGTTTTTCCATGCAAGCATTTAGACATTTTGCTGCAAAAGCACCAACTAGAGAGATTATATAAGGTTGCTTTTTGCTCCATTATCACTTCTTCGAATCTTAAAGTCTCTCAAGCGCAAAACATATCTGGCTCTACCTTTTTGTATAAAGAGGAGTGTGGACCTGCTTTCAGTGACCCAATCTGTGCCGGTGGCCTGTCAGTCACACATCTGTAGGAAGAGCTGCATAGTAACGTGAAGAACAGCAAACAGGACTCTGTTTCAGTGTTTCTCTGCTCCTGCTCACTGTAAACAGCCTGTATTGGTTGCATCGCAATTTGAGAGGCAACATCCTTTGTCCTGCATAAGATAAGGAGCAACCTTGCTGCCAGGCAGCTCTTTACAAATAGTTTCTCAGAACAATGGCAGCACAATAAAGTTCACTGTTTCATTGTAAAATCAAAGGAAGTCAATCAAGAGCTAGTTGGCTAAACGCATGTCTAGCAATTATATTGGGAGCTTTCATTGCACTAATTACACTTGTGGGTCTGTATTTCGAAATATTTGGGTTTGTTTACCAGGGGATTGTTTACCAGTCCTTCATAGAATTGGGCACACTGGACATACCATGCCTTCATTTATGTCACAGATGCAGATTCCTTTCGTGATGTTATTGGTACATTGCTTCTGTGTACCACTATGTCACTTCTTCCCTCCAAGAACCATTGTCTATTCTTAAGCCTATCTTCTTGGTGTGAGAGATGGATGTTTTTCCGACCAACTCATCTTTCTCATGATGTGCAGTTAGGATTTACTTCTCCTCCTCCCAGCAGGGGGAGGAAAGACCAAAAAGGCTCAGATACTTGCATAGAAGATCTAGTGAGGTGTGATGGGGCTGGCCTTCCTCAGGAAGTCAAGCACAGTGGTAAGGATCCTCATTACTAGATAGTCACCTATCTGATAGTAAGACCTAATCCTTTGGGAAGCTGGTTAATGCATCCCGGTGGGCCACCTGACAGTGTCTTTTATCAGTTTGTTTGATGAATGGACTAGCCATTATGCCTCTAGTTTGAATAGATGAAAGTGCTTGGGGAAAACTAGTTGTAGATTTGAGTGTGACATCACAGATTAATGTAAGTCTGACAGGCTTTAAATATTTGCAGATAAGAGAGGACAGTTTAGTCCCATCTGTCTGCCTGGTCCAGCTAGAGCTTGAGAAGGTTGTTTTTCTATGCTTTGGCTGAGACAAGTCCCTTTGATCTTCTTGGTGTAATAGCTGCCCCATAATTCATCCTCTCTATGAGGAAGGATTTCCTGGTGACTGACATCATGCCCTCTGTACCTTCCCCTCAGCTTCTAAATCCGGGCTAATTAGTCACTGTCTTTTGTGTTCACACTCATGTGTGAATTTTGAGAGAGAAAAATAGAAAAATTTTGCCCAACCATAGACCATTACTTTAGATCATTGACATCATATTCAAGTCAGAAATGTCATCTTGTCAGAGAAGAGAATGTTTGAAGGAAGCAGTTCATTGTTGTGGGAAAAACAAATCAAGCAAATTATCTATTTAGTCTTAATATTTGTCTTGTTCAAATGGATGTTAACCCCACACACACACTCTAGACTAACTCTGAGGTCTTGGTCTTCTGTCCATGTAGTACTACACCTACTAAAGTTAATGTAGATATTTGGCTGACAATTCTAGTAAATATTGGAATTCCGTATGAGAATGATACTGATATTGTGGCTTTGTTAGGACAGATGCCATTAGCAGTCATATAGAGAAAATGTTTTATTAAATACTAATTTCATATGTTATTTAACAAGTAGCTGGCTTTGAACACATTAATCTCTCTTTTTAATTCAAGGTTGATGGTCTGGGTCTTACATATTGTAACCCTGAATAGTCCATTCAATAACTATGCAAAATATCTATTTCTCCCATGGGTATTTGTGCTTTGATATATTCTGATCCTTATTAAATTTAAACAGGATCAAATTTATACAGCTCTGGCAGAGATTTATTAAAATACACCGAATGGACAGCTTGTGGGAGCGCAGCGTACTATAATAACATATGCCTTTTACCAGAGAGCAGTAATTATTGAGAATCAAATAAATCTGTAGGAGGTTAAGTATATATGGAAAAGATATCAATTGCAGTTCTTCAAAACTAGCCTGGAATGTTTGAAGATGTGTTACTGTGCAAAATAATGAATGTCATCTTTTTAGACTCCAAATATTTAGCAGTGTTTGAAAATGCAGGTTTTAAGGAATGTTTTAAACTCCAAAAAGGGGGTGGTTCAACATTATCACAAGTGTTACATGTGTTTAGAATACTCCATCTGCGCAGGCACCTGCTTTTCTACTTTGCCCTACTTTTTATTAAGCCAAATTGAAAGCACATGTATTATTTTGTGTACAAGATTTTTTTTTTAAAGCAGAAACTCATGTGAATTTTGGTTAGGGGTTTGGGAGCAGGGCTATCGACGGCCTAAATAGGGCATGATTTTGATCCTCGCAAATAAGCTCTGATTCTTAGAACACTGTTTTGTTCTTACTCTTAGACTTTATTCCACCCTTTCACAGTTGCCTTGGTGTGCTGAGTGTGATCAGGTCTCAGTGGTTTCAGTTTATTATATGATTTGATAGGATAGCACATGAGAGGACAGCTTGAATTTAACATGAAGATCAAGGTAAGAGACATCTCCTGCACACATATGGTACACACAAATTCATGGAGCCTCATACATGTACACAAATAAAAATATGAAAAAGAGGTATGCAGCCTGTTCTTTTGGAGTGGATATGACATTGATAGTGTCTCCTTCATAATTTAAAAATTCTGTTGACAGTAGCCAATATGAGTCATTCTCTTTGCTCTAATTAGAGGTTGGGGTAGGCTGGTCACTGCTAAGAAGGGGTCATGGCTGCAGGAAAATGTCCTGACACAATAGACTCCACACTCTTCCTCCGGACCTGGCCTCTTTGCCTATTTTGACTGAGAGATAGAGGCATAGGTGGGGAAGGCTACATTTTCTTTTTTTAAAAAAGTAATATGAATTCCAAGGTGGACCAAGCCAAGGTGTCTGGGAACCAAGAGCATGTTTGGGTGTTGTTGTCTAGAGGTGATGAGCTAAGGTAGTCCTGGGAGTGCCCCCCCCAAGTCTGAATCAGATGAAGAACTTGTAACCAATAGTGCAGTGTGGTGGCAAATCTGTTTTCTGTTCTGTTCTATATGATGGTATCAGACTGAAATGTTTTAAAAATTATTATTTTATGTGTATGGGTGTTGTGCCTAAAGGTATGTATATGAGCCACATGAGTCCTGGTGCTTGAGAAGGCCAAAAGAAAGTGCAGGATTCCCATTCCATGTAACAGGAGTTGTAGGTTGTTTAAAGCTATCACGTGGGTGCTGGGAATAAAATCCAGGTCCTCTGAAAGAGTAATCAGTGCTCTTAATTGCTGAGCCTTCTTTCTAGCCCCAGACTGAAATATTGTACTTGTTTCCCCTAACACTTTGTGATTTTTTTTTTAAGAGCTAGCCTTTATTTCTATTTTCTGTGTATGAGTGTTCTGGTACACGTATGTATCTTTGTGTGCTATGTATGTACCCTTTGTCAGCAGAGAGTATCAGATACCCTGGAACTGGAGTTTCAGACCGCTATTAGCTGCCATGTGGGTTCTGGGAACAGAACCAGGTCTTCTTCAAGAGTAGTCAGTGCTCTAACCACTGGGCAATCATCTCTCCAGCCCCAGGGTGTGTGGTTTTTAGGAGCATTGTTTGGTGAACACTTTATAGTACACTAGGTTTGGATACTATCTGAGAATTTATGACCTCAGCAACTACTCCATAGCCTTTACTCTGAGAAGGTGGTGCATTAGAATTCAGTGGTGGGAGGAGGAGTCTGATACACTGATTATAATTTACCTACCTTACAATCTGCCAGTTTGGCATGCACAGTTTGCTAAGTCATTTCCATCATCACCGTTTCCTTGTGTCTTTTTCCTGTAATTTCTGTTTCAGACCAGCCTTTCTTTATAAGTCAACCAAACTAAGTCAGTTACTATGTAAGAGCTTATGTAGGCCAGTAAGCTTTAGTGGGTACCATATATGTTTTACTTTATATTTACATTTTACTATATTTGCTACTGTTATTGGTAAGATGAGGAAGTGTCAGGGATATGGGGTTGAATAAGACTCTATCATTTGTAGTGAAAACCGTTTGTTGAAATCCATTGTTATTGGCAATTTTTCTCCTGGTTCTCATTGTGCAGGCTAGCTCTTTCTAAGTACATTGACATCATCAGTCCACTTCCTTTCATTTGTGGTTAATTAAAGGATTGCATTTGTGTCTGTGTGTGGTTGAAGGAAATACCGTGCATGATGTGTATTCCACATAGCTAACTGAAGTTCTACAGTGACAAGAACCCACTCTATGTCCAGCTAGTTAGAGCTGCCATAGTATACAGTCATTGCTCCTCAAACCTGACCATCATTTAAAAACATTAAATTAAATGGTTTGAAATCTAAGTGTCTCAATGTTACTTGTTGGCTGGCTGACATTCATGCTTATGAAATGGGAATAATCTGAAATTTGAATGTAGACATTAGACCAGATGAACTTATTCTTTCAGGTCTGAAATATGTAATCAATTCTTTAAGAGTTTTTTTTTTATTTTAAATGTATGTGTTTGAATTATATGTAAAGCAGGTGTGTGTGTGTAATCAATCTTACAGGTTTTTAAATGCAAGGTTTTTTTTTTTTTAATGCAGATTTTTGAATGGTAAGGGAAACGCAAACCCTGTTATTAGTGAGCCTGCAATTAGAAGTTTACCACTGGGTGAGAAGTTTGACTGTGGCTATAAGAAAGATATTGATAATTTATAAGAAATATTGATGTTGCATTGATCCATGCTAGTGGAAATGCAGAACAAAAGCTAGTGTTCACTGCTATAAGTCCCCTCTGGACCAACAGAAGGGAAGTGAGGGGGTGATGGAGAAAATCCAGCTTATGCTCTTCTTATGACTTCCTGTTTCAGACAGAGGAGCAGGGTCATTTTACTTCATAGATTCCTTAAGGTTGTCAGAAAGTTCTCTTGCTTTTGGTGCTACATTTGACCACTGAGTAATTCAGTCATCATGACTATGACCTTCAGACTGAAATATATCATCAGGGAGGACAAGGAACACCAAATGCCTGCTTCTTAGAGAGAGATAGGGAAAATATTTGTGTGAAGCATGACTCAAAAAAAATTAATAATAATTGAAACATCCACACTGTTAGTTATCTACACTCAAAGGAAAAAAATAAAAATAAAACAACAACAACCTCGAAGGATTCTCTGTTTGATGCTACAAAAACACACCAGACACTCAAAGCAATCCATAAGGCTGGAAAATCCAAATTAAGAAAAACTCAAAGAATGTGGTCCTCACAAGCTATCTAACCAAATTCAATCTTCAGGACCAAGGACAAGGGCACAGGCAGGGATCTTCTTTCTCATTTAAACTAAATGTGCATTGCAATACCAACCTGGGTCTATGTAAGGTTACTAGATAAAAAAACACCTGAAAACATGTGTAAATTTTTGCTTTTTTCTATAGTGGTAAATTATTTACTGATTCATATGTATTTTTTTTTTCCTTCAGATGTTTAGGTTTTCAGGTTCTCAGTGTACCCAGGCATCTTCATCAGTGTAGTACTACTATTGAGAAACGTGGGCAAATGCTCCAAAGTGGGTTTCCCGTCCTGTTTTAAACTTGTTGCTGAGGGATGACATATGAAACTACAAATCATGAATGTGTAGCTTTCAGAGTTTTCATAATTGCTTAAATTATGTAAGGCATCAAAGATGCTGAATAGTGCGCCTCCTTGTATTTTAAAGTCTATGCTTACAGCACAGATTGGCCATCCTATCCTCTAGCTATAGTTAATGGCTTGAGTAAAATTGTAGTTTCAGAGCATCATTTCATGTTTCCTATGGGAACAAACCCTGAATGGGAGCAGGCATCTTTTAGTTTTGGAGACCTTTCCTGTATTATCCCACTATAAACAGCTTTAGTTTTCTATGCATTTTCTAGCTGTCACTTCATCTATATTTTTTTATCTTTTAATTCATACAATTACCCTTGCAAAGATTCCAGTAATTCAAAGGTTTGGAAAGTATGGGCCAGGCCCTAGGGATGCTTATACATTGAATATACGATAGTCACTCCATCATGGCAGCTGAACCAAGCAGTTCCTATTGTCATTACATAATGTCCCCAGAACATAGGAAATTATTAATGGCTAGTTTGTCATCATCTGTTGCATGGAGGACAGGGCTATTCTTAGATGTCCTGGCCAGCGACAGGAATAAAGGGCCTCACCTTGTTCATAGCACGTTCTTCAGCCCCTTCCACCCTTCACTGATCTTCTTAAACATTCTCTGGCATTCACCTTGAAGAAGCCATGTTAGCATGCTTGTATCCATCCATATCCTCCCTCCCCTTACCTCTCCACACTCACTCTTTAAAACAACAACAACAAAAACAAGACAACATAGTTCTGACTTAGAAACTCACCACCTGTTCCTTCTCTCTTCTGGCAGGGATGTCCTTCCTAGCCTCTTTTTTATAAGGCTAGCATTCTGTTTTCTATGTCTCAGTTCAAAGGTACAACTTCCCCTGTGAAGTCTTCTCAAGAGTGTGTTACCCACCAAGTCACCTTTATCATCACACTGTCTTAGTTACTTTACCTGGACTCTTCTCTTCTACCTTCAACTGTCCTGCTTCATCAAGACATGGGGTGAAGGTTTTTGGGTGTATTTTGGCACATACAATAATGCTCAGAATGTGGTTATAGAGTTGGCATTGTGCTGTGAATAGATGTGTTGAGCAGTAAAGATGTGTGTGGTAGGTTGAAGACAGAGGCTTGGGATGATGGGGCATCTTTGAATGTCTGCATTGGGTTGCCATTCTTTTAAGCCTGGTGAATATTCAATCTATCAACTTCCTAATTTTCCCAATATATTGGCACTTTGGCAACTGTTCCTGGGCATTTAAAAAGATCACTTTCATCAAACTCAAATCAACTTGAGTCATTTGTGTATTTTCTCTCCAATGTGCTCCAATTTCTGGAGTGTGGTTGTAAGAAGCATCTTGTTCTTTTTGTGGAAAATACATGTTTTATGGTCAAAGATGAATTGCTAAACACAGTCAAACAAACGCAAGCCAAGGACAATTTGTCACAGTACCCTTGGATGGAGAGAGGACCAGGGCTATTGTTGTTTAAGACCAGGGAGTAGGCATTGTGGTGCTGGAACCTAGAACAGCTAATTGCAAGTTCACTTATCCACTGTGGACCCACCTCTCAGGAGGTCTAAGTTCATCCTGTCAGTCACCTGTCAGCTCTTTTGGTGTGAATTCAGAATTATCTGAAATTATTAGGCCAGAAATGTTTTTAACCCAAAAGCAGCTTTTTTTCAAACACACCAAACTTTAAATGATTAGGCTTATCAAACTTCCTGAGACCATAGGGTCATGTTTCACATCCTCTTAATTTGCTGGACCTATTTGGGTTAAAGTTCCCTGTATTTATGCTTTATATACACACAGTAACAACAGTACAAGTCTGTTCTTTATAAAGAAGCACTGGAGAGCTAGATGCTCAAATCTGAACACCTTCACTTTGCTAACAAGTGCCTTTCAGTATCCTGTTTATATCCGCTCTTTTATATCATAGATGCTTTTTGTAGAAAACATACCATACACTTTCTATCTTTGCCCTGGGCCTCCAGCCTTTTGTTTGTTTTTGTAGATTATAATTAGTGCTCTTCTTGGGACACTTAGTCCTAGTATACCTCAGGCTTGTGGGTCCTGAGTCATTTTGTTTGATGTTCTTAGGGTCAGTCTCCAACCATTCCTTACAGCATGCTTGTTTTCTGAGAATCACATAGTTCCTGTACATCTTGGTTTTTTTTTTTTTTTTCCTTCTATCTTTACACATGGAATCAGTAATTCTCCCAGGAATTCCAATTTCTTTTACTAGAGAAGAGAATTAAAGTTAAGCAAAAACCAAAACAATGACTGTTAGGAGTCTTAGTCAAAGACTTCTAGATGAAAGAAATGAATTCCTGTCAGGAATTAGAAAAAGAATATATGCGTCATTAGACATAGCTATACTAGGTCATGAATTCAAATAGCTATTTTACATTTAAGTCCAGCAACCCCAAATCTGGTTTATTTGTTATAATACATATGTATACATTTCTTTATGAACTCTGGCTTCCTAAGGCTATAAATAATACATTGACTCCTCTTCATTAATCTCTGTCTTGTCAATTACTTTACTGTAATACTTTATTGATATAAATATTCTGGGGTTGTCCATACTTGTCATAGAAGGAAGAAGAAAGAAAAAACAAATAAAACAATTTGACCTTTTAAAAAATCTTCTAAGTAGTATCATTTATGCCAAAGCTTTAACCTTTCCTTGGTAATGCAGCCATATTTTTGGAGGAACAAGAGATGGTTATGTCCCCAAATATTGAAGGAATATGGAGATCTTTATCCACTTTCTTCATTATAAGTAGAAATATCTCTGGTTTGTGGGAGAGCAGTCCCAAAGGCTTTTTGATTCATCTCTTAAATACCATGGTGCTGGCCATTATTGCATTGGCTTGGGGACATTGCTGTGTATCTTAGACTCACAGTTAATTACATTAGAAGGTTTATGAATATTAGTCATTATGTTTAATATATTTAAGTTGATGTGCTGAAAGTTTGTTTTAACCAATGCCTTGCAGCTAATGTGATTATATGCATTTAAGCATTGTGTGCACACACTCACACATGCATCCACATTAGGCCACATCATCTGGAGGAACTGTGTGTGGGTGTGTGTGATTGGCAAGTGTGAAATTGAATTTAGTATGATATTCTTTGTCTTAGGTAAAATATTTGAAAGAACGTTGATAGCAAAAAGTCGTCTAGCCTAGAAAAACTGGAACAAGAAGTCTGAATGTTAAAATTTCATTTAAATGGCAAAACACTTAGAACTACACTGAAGAATTTAGTTTTAGTGGGAAAACTTTAATTTGCCTATAACATGAGGTACAAGTTATTAATTGCACCAAAGATAACATGCTAATTAGAGGGTTTGTGTATAGTAGTCAGAGGTTAGCAGTGCACACTGACAGACTTGGAATAGAAACTAATTATATTATGTTCTCTACAAGAGGTATTTTTACCCACGAATGGAAGATACCTTATTATAGCCCTGTTTTTTCTTAGCTTGGAAAAAAATGTCTTTTATCTATGCTTTGTAATAAAGCTGCAGCAATGAGTGTTCACATCAGCGATGAAGGCATAGAAATCGCTTGACTTGCAGCCTGGGCTTCCAGCACAGCCACAGAGGCAGTTCACAGAAGCATTATGCATATTTGAAGCTTAGATAAAAAAAATACAGAGAGGAACCTTCAGAAAGTTTATTCTGAGTTGAAAGAACATCACAACAATGATGAAGATTTCTGGAAATACTCCAGTATTCCGTTTGAAACATCTGATTGATAACAGTCTTCTTTGCTGATGAGTTGGGCTTATGCATCCTCTTATCATGTTTTGTACCCCCTTCTCTCTCTCTCTCTCTCTCTCTCTCTCTCTCTCTCTCTCTCTCTCTCTGTGTGTGTGTGTGTGTGTGCGTGCACATGTGTTAACTCAGTAAGGGAAAGATTTCATTTGGCTCACAGTTTCGGAGAGGGCTGTCCACAGTGAGTTTGTCCGCTTGCTTTGATGAAGCGTGTGAGAGGAGGAACCTGCCCTCTTCATGGAATCTGGAGACAGAGAAGGTACTAACCTCCCAGGATCCCCTCAGAGGCATGCTGCCTGGGTCCCTACTTCTTCCCCCTGGGTCCTACCTATTCTTAACGGTTCCATCACTGCCCAATAGTACCACAGACTGGGGACTATGCCTCTAGCACATGAACTTCTGGGTTACACTAAGTATCTTAATTATGGTGACATGAATTTAAATAATAACACTTTTAGGTACAGCAGTATAGTTAGTGAGGCTGTTTAAAGAACAGCACAGTGATCACCCAAGTGCCCAACACTCAACTTTGGTGACAGTTGTCTGTCATTGTGAATCCCTGTCTGTGTCCTTTGACTTGTAACTAAAATCTTTCCTCCCTTAGAAAGAATCACTTCCTTATCTTTGAGATTTATTATTTTCTTACTTTTCTTTATCATTTGACTTTATAGATGTTTATTCCTCAACTGTGTTCTTTGATTTTTCATGGATCTAATTTCTGTTGGAGTGAAGCCATCCTGTGTGTATATTTTGTTTCTCCTTTAGTATTATTTCTTCTTTGTTCATATCTAAGCCTAAACCTTAAAAACCTCATTGTTACTTGGTAATATATTATTCCTTTTGCCTGACCCCTCCCAGCCCTTCCCCCTCCCCTCCCCTCCCCTCTCTGTGCAATGGAGGAGAGTGTAGTCCTGTCTGTCCTGGAATTCATAGAGACCCACCTGCCTCTGCTTCCCAAGTGCTGGGATTAAAGGCGTGTGCCACCCTGCCACCATGCCCAGCTGAGTTGTAGTCTCTTGACCACTTTTTACAGTAGACTTTGGGTTTGTTATTGCTTTTTTGCTGTTACCAGCAGTAGCCTTGCAAATATCCTTGTTAGCATTTGTTCACAAATTTCTATTTTCTCTCTTTTTTGTTTTTTTAAGGAGTGGGCATGTGAGTGTTAGAGTAAGTACTTCACTCAAAATATTGAATTGTTTTCTAGAGTGGTTATAGTAATCTGTATTTCTGAATTAAATCTTTCTGTGTTACATATTTTCTTCAAGTTGGATTCATGTTAATATCTTCAGATATTCATATGATTAATCAGTTGAAATTATATTACTGGGAACATTCAATGGAAACTTACAAGTATCCTGTGATGACATAGCCTTTGCTTCATCAAAAGTGTCCACTCCCAGTAGTTTTGAGCAAGCACCAAGCACAGTCATTAATAAACTTCAGGTTCATTTGTAATATTATAATTAATGTCACAGCTTCATTGTTAGGTTGTTCAGCAAACAGATTCACTTTTATTTCTTCCTGGACCTTCTTTTTCCATTGGACAAGATTTGAAGACATTATCTACTTTCACATATTCTGGAAGTAAGAAAGCAAAATAAAAAAGGATTAGCCTTAGTAAATTGTAGTTAAGATCAAGGACATCGGTAAAAACCTTCCAGCACTTTATCTTCAGTGTATGGCTCTTGGGCTGATAAGAACTTTGAGTCTTTAGTGGCATTTCTTTGTTTCACTTCTCTGTAAATAATATTTAATTTATTCAAATCAGATTTTTGAAGTCATAGCTCTTGAGTTACTTATTTTGCTTACTGAAATATGCAATTAAGTGAATTATTGAATTGGAGATGTCCATGAGACCTGGAGCGTCTCTTGTTTTATTTGAGTAAAATGCATGAGTAAAGGAACTATCAAGTTCACTTCATAATTTTGGAAACTTTCTTTTCTATATAGTACATGTATATGTGTATCTATGTTTTAAATAAGGGAATGCATTTTAACATTAAATATTGAGAACTGGATGGTGTTGTCAGTCTGGAAGCTGATAGCTACTTCTTTGGAAGTTTTGGGCTGCTGGATTAGAACTCACATCCTTGAGAGACTCTAACCAAGGTTCTCAGCTACTTAAACCCATTAGCCCCAATGAGTTCTGTTTAATCACCACCAACAAACAGAGCTACCTTCTAAAAACTAGGACTTCTGCCAGTTGGTGGTGGCACATTGCCTTAATCTCAGGACTCAGGAGGCAGAGGCAAGCAGATTTCTGTGAGTTCAAGGTACATGATCTACAGAGTGATGTCTAGGACAGCTAATGCTACACAGAGAAACTCTGTTTTAAAAAACCAAACTTTCTCCCCCCAAAAACCAAAACAAAGACACAAACAACTAGGACTTCTTAGCAGAAGTGCATTTAGAAAAACATGCTATAGAGAGTGAGATTTTGGAAGACCACTCGTGTGTTTAATTTTCTCTTGTAGTGCCTGGGATGATGATAGGTAACAGGTTGTTATTAGACTCCTCTCTAATAATCTCAGCATTGTCTCAGCCCACAGTGAGAATCTTACTTATCGCCTGTGCCTCACCTACAGGCTTTGAGGAGTTTGGATTATGTATATGACCAATGTGCTTGTGGCGATGAATCATTTATGTAACAGTCTACCTCCTCTGGTTCTGTGAATATATCCATGTTCAGAAGCTCATCTTTATTAGAAGAATAGCTCTGCATCCCTGAGGACTTTAAAATGCCTCCAAGCCTGCTGCTATCGTCTATTGTACCCCATCAATTGCAGGGCATGGGTGGAGTTGAAGACTAGATATCACAACGTGTGTGTTTGCATTGGTGTTTCCCCTTCTTATCTCTGAGTCTTCTGTTGAGTTGACAGGCTGGTGTCTGACTTGAGACAGTCCAGCCTCAGCTTTTAGAGAGTGGGATTGGAGATGTGAGCTACTACACCGTACCTTTTGTTGTTTTCTCTTTTTTCACCTTGGATTTGATCCTATTCTTTGGGACAATTCTTTTTATCTACTTATTTTTGTCTTTTAGCAGTGTATTAACTAACTTCTCCTGTTTCCATGGTGGACTATCTGATAGAATCAACTTAAGAGATATAGAATTTATTTTTATGTATCATAAAACCAGCCCATGACTTCTTCAGCAGGGTCTCATGGTACAAGGATGTGTGGTGGAGAAAAAAATTTTGCCTGATGCTAGCTAGACAGGAAGTACAAGACCATAGAAGAAAGAAAGTGAGATGTAGCCCTGAGAATATGACTTCCTTCTTCCAGGCCCCACTTCCAGGCCCCACTTCCCAATAATGTCATTATGTTATAAACCACTCAAGGGATTAATCTACTGATTACATTACAGCTTTCATGATCTAATTGTTTCTGGAAACGTCACAGATACACCCAGAGGTGTGCTCCAATAATCTGCTGCTTGGTTTTTAACCAAATCAAGCTGACAGAGTTAACATAGGTAGCTGGACTTTTATATGCCCTGTCAAAGGATCAGGAACTTTGCTATGTGATCAGGAACCTGTTACCTATCATCATCCCAGACACTACAAGAAAAAATTAAAGACACATGATTGGTTTTTCAAAATCTCACTCTCCTGTGTTTTAGACATTATACTGTCAGGAACTTGTGCATTGTTCCATGTGAAAAAAAAATTTAATTGCTGCTCCCAAAATTTTTGGTTATATGTAAAAGAGCTTCAGAGTTTAATATGAAGAATCTTCTCTGGTAGTGATTAGAATTTTAAAGCATCAATTTAAGGTTAAGTTAGAATTCATCCCCCAGGTTACAGATGGGCTAAAAGAAAGGTTGAAATTGTCTGAGGGGACTTGAGTTCTTAACTGTATATAAAATTATTAGCTGCTTTGATAGTTTTGATTGTTCTATAGTCTCCAGGAAGAACTTGAGTTCATTGGATGAAAAGAAAAGTAGTTAGTAGTGAGTTTTTGTTTTTGTTTTTGTTTGTGGCAAAAACTGAGCCATCAGCTCTCTGAAAATCCATTGTGGGGTCTGGAGAGATGGCCCAGAGATTAAGAGCATGGGGCTGCTCTTCCAGAGGTCCTGAGTTCAGTTCCCAGTAACCAGGTAGTGCCTCATAACCATCTTTAATGAGATATGATACTCAATTTTGGCCTGCAGGAATATATGCAGACAGAACATTGTATACATAATAAATAATTCTTTAAAAAAAAGAAAGAAAAGAAAAGAAATAAACTATCCAATCTGGTCATGTGGTCTGCTATACTCTCTATTACTCTTGGGCTTCAAGATTGCCAGTGACTGACTGTGTTTAATGGTTGGGTTGGAGTCTGACATCCAGAAGCTATTGTAGCTAAAGAAGCACACTTACTAGTCACACACACACACACACACACACACACACACACACACACACACACACACCCCTAGACCCTGTCAGCAAGGGGATCAATCCTCAGTGCAAGTGCAGCTGGAACAAATCATCCAGGCTTGATTCTGTTGGGATGCTTTGCTTCCTAGCTGTATTGTCTCTGAGAGGAAGTCAGGGAAATGGGGAATGGTGGGGATCCCTAGCCACACCTGTCCTACCCCACCTGGTTCTCATTTAATTATTCTTCCTGCCTTTCTTTTCAAAAACTGTTGGCCTTTGGATGCATTTTAGGCATGATTATATAGGAATTACTTTAGGCCACTTCTGTAGACACCTTTGCCTTATACTCCCATCATTTACTGTTCCTTGATTTGCCCATCCTGACAGCCTCTCAGAGTCGACAGAGATGTGAAACAAAGCATTCTTTCAGCCGTTAGACCTCATCACTGCTTTAACATGCCACATAGACAGGACAAGTGTAGAGATGACTCTGCTCTCGGCTGGCAGTACGAAGATGCGTTTGCGCATGTCCATTTCCCATTTCTCTTTATTCTCAAGTGTGAGCTTCTAAGACAAACAAATTGAGCATGCTCATCTTCTCCAAGCAACAAACCCTTTCACAACAAGGCATAAGCTACACTCAGGTTTAAGTTTCCTAAAAGAAGCATCTTAATCTTTGGTTTGTCGTGACCTATTATTTATTAAATATCTTATGCAGGAATGAATGTAGAGATGATGGTTCTATGGAAGAATAGATTCCAGAATAGGATTCTTTGATTTGAAAAACAACAGAAAAGCAGACCTCAGAGTGTTATCTGTATTGTATGATGTATTTGTTAAATGGATTTATATAAATTATCTGCCATGATGAACTTATTTGCATTCTGTGGCAGATTTGTTCCTGGAGTATTGAATTACAGCATCAGACTGGCTAACTTATTTACTGCTGTTGCCTTTTTTGTTGGTTCAAATAATGTTCATTTCTTTTTAAAATTTTAAGCTTTTAAATTAAAATACAGTTCCATCATTTCCCCTTTCCTTTCTTCCTTCCAACCCCATTCTTTTACTTTCCTTCTTTGCTACCTCTCAAATTCATGGACTCTTTTTCTTACACACACACACACACACACACACACACACACACACACACACACACACACACACTACTGGGTCTGTTTAGTGTTGCATGTATGCCTATGATTTTGGAGATGATAACTTGGTATTGGACAATCACTAAAGGACACAACCCTGTGGGTGACAAACTTCCCCCTCTCAACTGTCTCTAGTTGCTTGTGGTGTCTAGTTCTTTGTCTAGGAGTGGGACCTCGTAAATTCCCCTTCCATGGAAGAAGCATGCCTATTGGTGTTCTTCTTGTTTAGGCAGCCATGTTGTTGAGGGATCATATATTGCCTCTCTGTCAATTCAAGGAGACCTAATTGTATAGCAGACTTCTTGGCCCTCCAGCTCTTACAGTCTTACTGCCCTCTCCCAAGGTGTTTAGTGGGCTCTAGATGCAGGAGCTATGATGTACATGTATTCCCTGGGGATGGACACCCCATGATTGTTTGTTATCTGCATTTTAACCAGATGTGGTTTCTGTAAAGGTCTCTACATTCTAAATACTTATACTTAGACCTACAGATAAGAGTAGCCCTGATCCCTAACCAAATAGATCCTTTTATTCACTTCTCATATATTATTCTTTGGGAGTTGTGGCCTGGGCTATATGTACTTTTCTCTAGAAAAACCTATGATTTCAGTTTAAATACTAATTATTCTTTCCTGCTTTCCTTTTATTTTGTAAAGCATTGTGCTTGAACCTGGAAACTAAGGCCACATTTTGCCCCTCACTCACTCATGTTCTAAAGGTGAATATCTACCTAGGCTGGCATTGTGCTTGGTACTTTGTGATATCCCTGGTTATAAGCTATAAGTTAATAGCAGCAGTTGGGGCAGAGGTGGTATTGGGGTTCCATGTGACTATGCTAAGTAGTCTATGCATATTAATGATTAATGTGTGTAGCTCTGATAGAGAGACCCTAGGGGTTAGTACCACCATGTCATGATTTTACAGGTGAGGAAACTGACACCTGGAGACCACACACGGTTCTAGAACACAGCTCTGCTTGGTTCCCTGTCTTGTTTTCATTCTGCACTTTTGTGCTTGTCATTTTTATTTAATAAGCAAACAGAATTGTCTCGATGTACCACAGTCAACACCATCTTTAGAAAAATAGATATTTTAAACCTATGCCAGGAAACTTCCCCAGGGATGGTTAGCTGCATTTATAAATAGAGTTCTATTAGAACACAGCTACACCGCAGTTATGCAGTGCCTGTCTTCTACATTGCTTTTATAAATGCACGATAGTTGCACAGGAGTCTTGATGATCCACAGAACCTAGAGGAGCCATTGTCTGACATAGTTTATCAACCTCTGGTTTAATGGAGTTCTTGAGAACTGGGTGTGTTGAGGCACCTGTTATACCAACACTTGAGTGAGTCTGGAGCAGGAAGTTCAGGAGTCTGAGACCAGCCTGGGTTACCTTGTTATCAGTAAGCCAAAATTATATTTATTGTAAAAAGTAATATTTTTTAGCAGTGTGTTTAAAAGTTTCATGGACACTGAGGATTTGTTCATTGTTATTTTGAGACTCCGTAGCCCTGGTTAGTCTGGTATTTACTATATGGGATAAACTGGCCTCAAACTTATGGCAATTCTTCTGCCTCAACTTTATGAGTGCTGAGATTACAGGTGTGAACCACCACATCTGGCTTGCAGATGTTGAGTTCTGAGGTGCAGTCCTTATCAACATAACATCAAATTTATGTTTGTAGTGAAAAGAATTCATAACATTTAAAAATACTCTGTTTGGTTTTGCTGAAAGTTGTATTTGAAAGAAATTTTTAGAATTCTTCATTCTGACTAATTAATTTTGTTCAATTTTAATTTAAAGATTTTTCTGGGGAAAAAAACTTTTCTGCTTTTTATTGGATAATATAGCCAGGTAATTTTCTTTTGCTTTGTGGTATTTTTTCAATCTTTGCTTTTGGTAAAATTAGGCTATTATATTTTGACAGGAATTTGTTTTTTTTCCTTGAGGACTCACTTCTGGAGGTGTGGCCTGCGTCATTCATGTTGTTAGTTGTCTTGCTGCAGCTGGATGTCTGGCCACATAAAAGGAAAAGGACACTTAGAATTGGAGGCCAGAGCTGAACAACGGAAAGACAAGGACTTTCCCACACAGCTTAGATTTTCCCCTATTTGTTCTAGTTAGGGTTCTGTTGTTGTGATAAACACCAGGAACAAATGCCACCAACAGGTTTATTTTAGTTTACAGTTTATAATCCATCACTTAGGAAACTCATGGCAGGAACTCAAAGCAGTAACATAGAGGCAGGAGATAAAGCAGAATCCATGGAGGAATGCTGTGTACTGGCTTGTTCCCCATAGCTTACTCCTCCAGCTTTGGTGTATAACCCAGGAACACCTGCTAAGGGCCAGCACTGTCCAATCCAATGGAGGCATTTTAATTGACATTCTTACTTCCCCGATGACCCCAGTTTGTGACAAGTTGACAAACACATAACCAGGATACTGTTTTACATTGAAATGTAAATGTTTCCTGGATGGCTGCAGTTTTCTTTTTTGTGTTCCCGTCAATACTAATTGCTCAGGACATGTTTATCTGTCTGGTGGGCTTGGTGGTATCTTTTAGTAAGAATCAGATCTGCAAAGTGTGAGCTATATGTTGCTAACCACTCAGTAGTAGCAAGCAGATTTTTCTTCCCTATGTAAATTCAATTTGTTGGCTGTTTGGATGATGGGAGGTTTTCATGTCCTCTTACCCTTTTCTCTTGCACCTTTACCTCAGGTAATGGCTGGCAGTGTCTCATAGGCTTCCTTAGGAAGGTGTCACAGCGAACCTTAGTTGCTTACCTGGTTGTCCTGCAAAGACCATCTTAGAGGGAAAGTTGTTAAAAGGAGCCTGTTCAATACTTTCCCCACTTTGGTCTACACAGCTCAAGAAGTTTTCATCAGGTTTGAAGCAGAATGTTTCTGTAATTCTTTTTCTATTATTGTTTTTGGTATGTTTTGACATATGCACAATAAATTGGTGTGGCATAGATTGTGTATATCTTTTTATCAGTAGACAACCCTATGTGTGCTGGAGGTGGAGACTCCCGGTTCTAGAATGACAATGTAGTAAATAGCTGACAAAGGACTGAAGAGCCTGTTGTCTCTACCACCATGTGGCCTTGGCCAAAGTCTCCTCTCTACTCATCTATAGTATGGGGCTAGTAGGTGTTGTGGATCACTGGCTGTTGTATAGCATTAATGAATATGGACAGTGCTTTGAACTCTGCTGACACATGGAAATAATTCATTAATCACCTGGGCATATGTGAAAATCCTTAGTTGAGATAATTTAGTTGTCTTAGTTAGGATTTCTATTGTTGTGAAGAGACAGAAGGATCACAGCAATTCTTACAAAGGAAAACATTTAATTGGGGCTGGCTTACAGTTTCAGGAGTTTAGTCCCTTAGCATCATGGTAGAAAGCATGGTAGCACACAGGTAGACATGGTGCTGGAGAAGGAGCTGAGAGTTCTACATCTTGATCCTCAGGCAACAGGAAGTGAACTGTTCTACAATGGGCTTAGCTTAAGCATATATGAGACTTCAAAACCCAGCCCCACAGTGATACGCTTTGTCCAACAAGTGTACACCTACTGAATCAGCAAGGCCACACCTCCTAACAGTGCCACTCCCTATAGGTCAAGCATTCAAACACTTGAGTCTTTGGGGATAATGCTTTTTCAATCCACAATAGTAGTTAGTGAAAATTACTGAAGACTGCCTGGTTAAGACTTCAGAATAGTTCTTTTTTTTTTTTTACAGTCTTTTTTTTATTATGAATAAAGTCACATTTTCTATCCATGCATATTTTTGTTCAAGCTCCCTTCCCCCTCCCACCCCTTCAGTCACTCTCTCTTCTCCACATCTCCCCATCTCCTCCCCGGCAAGGGCAGGAGATCCCAAGGTCCCAATATGACTTAGTTCAGCATCCACTCCTGGCAGATCGTTTCCTCACACCAACATCTAGAATGAGTCAGGTGTTCCTTTAGAGGGAGTGGGATCCAAGGTGTTTCAGATCCCAAGCTGTTCAGTGGTTGTGGTTTGCAGCTTGGACATGCTGAGCTTTTTGCTTTTTTGTTTAGAGTCCACTAATGAGTGAGTACATCCCCTGCTTATCTTTTTGGGTTTGTGAAACCTCGCTCAGGAAGATATTCTCCAAATTCATCTATTTGCCTGCAAATTTTCAGAATAGTTCTTAATTTGGGTACAGACTCTCTTGTTTATAACTGTGTACCAGTTACTTATTTAAATGGTCTAGACATTGATTCAATAGGTGCAGATGGAGTTGGTAAAAATAATTTTGCATTTTATTTATTTGAGCATAAGGTTTTTCATAGTTTAATATGTCTAAACTTGAATTCTATCTTATGATTCATGGGGTCATAGATTTTATGAAATGTCATAGGTTCTACCTCATAAGGTTCTTCTCAAGGATAAAAGGGGTGGTTAATGGGAAATGATTAGTATAATACTTAGTAAATATTATGTTATCATCATCATTACACTGACTTTTACACGATCCTGAAAGGGAAGGGAGAAAGCAAAACAGTGACCAGCCCTAACATAACTAGGGTTGTAGATGTTCATGACTCTTTGAAGAGCCATGTGGGTTCTTCTTGAGAAAGAGGGCAGAATTTTGAAACACTTTAAACATTTCTGTGAAGCATCCCAGTGTGGTGCTATGGGTTCATATGATAGAGTGACACCAATAAGTGTCAGTTCAGAGTAATGGTTGTTGTAAAATCTGTGCCAGGATCAACATCTATACTGAGATGATATGTACATGATGAAAGTGCCTTGACATTTCTGTTTGCCATACAGTACCACCTCCTCCAATAATAAAAATGCATGCATACAAAAAGAAATGTATATATAAGAAAGGTGAAATATGTGGACTGACTTCTTTTACCTAGTAAACACTAATAAGTTTGTTTCTGAGCCCTGTAAAATTTGGCATAATCTCTTGTTTGGAAAAGACAACCATGATCAGCCATCCACTTGCCAGTACTTAAGTCTTTGCAGAGGTGGACAGCTTGAAGTCAATGTGAGTGTATTGCTTGTCTCATTGTGCCAGAAGAAGACCTTCACAGTTGTCACTTTATGCCATTGGCTCCTGTGCTCAAGGCTAGAGATGGTTGCTTGTCATGGTTTCTTGCTTATTTCTGATTGGTCAGTCTCAGAACTTGATGGAGGACAACCTTGTAAAGAGCCTTTGGAAAAGGCTGTATTGTGTGTCTTTGCCAGTATCTGAGGTGGCAGTGGATTTAGCAGCTTCTCCATCTACTCTGTATTTGTTGGGACAGGGATGTGTTTGAAACCATGGGGAAATCATGTGGGTATCAGCACAGAGTCCAGGTGTGCACTGTTTTGCCAGCTGAGAATTTTCTGAGGTGGGTCATAGATCCTGCAGGTGAGGAGACTTAGCATTCTTGTTAATTTAAGATGACGGATGTGAGACTCTTTCCTCCCATATCCTTAGGCTTTTTATTTTTCATTTTGTTTGCTGTTGATCTGTAGAATCCATCTGGTCCTTAACAATTGGATTCTTCATATTCTCCCCACCATCAACTCATTTATGCATTTGTTTTGAAATCAGTAAATCTTGCGTTAATGCTACATTTTAACAATGCTTTACTTAACATTGTGGGTACTTGGAAACGTATCTTGAAGGGATGTCTCTAGTAATTCACAAGGTCTGGGTTTTGCAGGTCATTTTAAAGTAAATGCTGCCTGGCTTTGTGCAAGCAGCTGTCTGAATCGCTGGAACTCTGGTGTGGAACACCTAATTCCCTTCTGTTGCTTACTGGCTTTCTAATTTTACCCCTGTGATCATAGTTGTAAAACCTAATTTCCAAGGGGCCTTGTGAATCCTATTAGTAGCTTTGTGTTATAATAGCAATTTTATATTGCATTGGTATTCATTTTCACTATTATGGAATAATCAAATCAGCACCTCTCTTATTATGTCGTCGAAATAGAAAATAATGGGACTGTAATGTAAAACTGCTAATGTGATGAAACTTGCTCATTGTGTTAGGGGAAGAATGTCCCCCTTTCTTGTTCCAGCTCACTTGAAACTGTGATTGAGGAAGGAAATGGAAGGCATTTCTACATCTGTGATAAGGCCCTGCGAACATCCTTCGTTTGAATGTGTAATTATCTTTTGATGGCTCTGGGTACTTGTGTGCACACCTGGAGTTGCCCCCCCCCATCCCCATGGTGGCCAATGTGCTGGCAACAGGGTTGCCGATGTGGACTGGTTTTGTGCTGTGGTTTCTCTTTTAATCATGAAGAACATTTGATGTCTCTGCTTGCTGAGGAATTGTGCCCTCTATGCTTGTTCATCAAGGCCTTCATCTACTTATTTTTTATTTTATTTTATTTATTTTTTTTAAATCATGAAGAACACATTTAGGTTACATCATTAGAGGCTACCACAAGCCCCGAAGGTTCTGATTTGACAGGGATGTTGGGAGGCAGGTCAAGTTACTGCCTAATGAAGATGAATGAAGAAAATTGCCAGGACCAGGATCATGCAGGGGCTCCCAGCCCAGGTTGTTGGAAGTGTGATGGAATCTCATCGCTTCATTTATCAGTGTCATATTTGGGCTAAAAGTGAGCAGTATTGTTCTCATTTTCCCAGATGGATAGGTCAACTTTAATATTTACTGCTCGTGTAGAACATTTGTTTGATGTATTTCCATTAGCTAGGCAATAATAGAAAAGCAGTGGAGAGAGACACGAAACAGTTCCCTTCCTACTTGGTTGAAATACAGCATACACTAATGTGGGACCTCTACTCGAAGTGCCATTGATTACCCCCTCCCCCTGCTACCAGCTGCCCCCCCCCCCCCCCCCCCCCCCCCCCCCCCCCCCCCCCCCCCCCCCCCCCCCCCCCCCCCCCGCTTTGGCTGATGATGCAATTGTATATATTAAAGAGTCCCATGAAAATAATGTAAGCAGCATGAATATAATACATACTGAGAGCAGCTGGCAGGGTATAAATTATGTTGTCTTTTGAATTTCATGATTTGGTTATATAGTTGGTGAATTTCTCTTGGCTATATATTCAATTCTTTCTCTAATGTCATATTTTAGAATGGGAGTAATGTACAGTGGATCGCTCTGTCCTCCGGGCTTTACGTGAATCTCAAGAAAGAAGCTAAAATTTTTTTGAAGGAGAGCAAATTGTTTTCAGTAGCCGAATAATGTTGATTATTTTCTATGTATTTTTTGTGGGAATGAATACCTTGTTACAAAGAGTGTTTTCCCATATGTTTAGAATATATGAAAAATAATACCCTCAATATTGAAAAAGATAGCCTCAGTGAGAATAGCTAGCTCCCCATTTATCGGCCTATGCTTACATTTTGGAGTAATCTGGATGGAAGGGTATCTATCATTTTAGATACCCTGAAAGAAACCTAGCTCTTCTTTGTGAAGTAGGTGTTGTCTTAAGTGCAAAGCAAACATCTTAGCCATATGTTTCTATAATTTAAATTAATTTGGTACAGTCATACTGTTAATCTTCAGTGACTTGTTGATTGGCATTTTGCAGACATATTTCTGGAAGGCTCCCAATGCTGTTTTCTGCAGCCGTTCTGGCAGTAGCAAAGAGCAACATTTCCACAAATTGGAATCTTGTACAGCACTGGGAAGCGAGCCAAGATTTAAATTAGACAATAACCTCTGCTCTGTATATAGCTCCCATTCCTCAGCTGTACGCAGAGTGATTTGTTTAATACAGTCAGCCCTGTACCATATAATAGACTGATGTATGAGTCATTCCTTGGCAATGTGTGTTTCTTAAATTTATATAGATTGAACAACTGGTTGGTAATGTACTTAGTTACAGTGCTACAAACAATAACTATTAGCAGGGCCATGCTGGGGAGGTGTTTGTGAGGATCCTGAAGGATTGTGATTTTTAGAATGAATCTCCTTTTGAGGCTGAGAGACTGTATTTCATAAACACGAGTGTGCTTCTTTTCTTATTTTTTTTAAAGCAAAGTAGCCATAAAAGTTTATGTTATACTTTTCTGTTTCTCATTTTCCATTTGTTTAAAATTGAATTGGGGAACCTAATTTGCTTCAAAAATTAAAGTAAACATCAGTCTGTATTTGGGGCAAGACCATTTGGTTGTGGTTTGCATGTGTGCATGTACGTGTCTAAACATTCGCTGTTTCTCTTAAAGGAACATTGGTGTGGATGCATATTTAGCTGTGTTTTTCAGGTTGGACTGTGTCCCTGGTTCTGCATGATAGAAGAGACCTTTCTCAACAAAGATCTTTTCTTGAGAGAAAAGCTTGTGGTCCAAGTTCAGTTCATGTTTATTTAAAAGATTAAAATCATTAGACCAGATCTCACTTTTTTTTGGTCCAATAGAAAATTGATTTTGCGTTCCATGAAAGTAGGTTCTGAAAGAGGATATTCAGCGATACACAAATAGGCGATGGAGAAATCTGTATGTACGGCTGAACAAAGCAATCCCGTTTTTACCACTGAGCGTTTACTGAGTCTGGGTGTGAAATTTTCTGAACAGAATTGTCACCTGTATTATGAAAGCACTTCTTTTTGAAGGCAGAAGGATCATTTTAATTTGAAATACTTAAATACGTTTTGTTTTGTTTTTGGCTTGGGGGGGCTTTTTTTTTTTTACCTCTGCCAACTGGAACATTTATAAAATAACATATTCTGTAAATATTGAACAATACAAAGACATCTTTCATAACAGTTTATAGTATGCTGTCTGAGCTCAGTGAGAACCAGGCAGTACTTAGTGGCAAATGATATGCCAATCAAAAATTATTATTGCGAGTGTAACCTGGTATAGTGCAGTGTCTTATCTGGAAGTGTCAACTTGATAGAAGCCAACTCTTTGTCTTTTAGAGTTAAACTCTTGTTTGCCCTCAGTTAATTCTGTCTCCCAAAGGCTCATTTGAATTGCATGAAGGATAATCTGCTTGACAGTTTTATACATTTAAACAATCTTGATTATATGGTATTTTACATGTTTTTTAAGCTCCCAGTTACTATTTTATGTAGGCTTATAAAATAAGTCTTTAGTCAGAAAAGAATGAGCGAAATCGATAGGTAGAATCTGATACCCCATGAGCAGCATTCAGTGGAACAGGATAGGGGTTCTTCTCAGGGATAGTCGTGTTTGATCATTGATGAGGGGTGGTAATATGGTCAGAATTGCTTCTATTAAAACTCTAATGAATAAATGAAAGCAAACACAGTATCAGAGTTTCAATGTACCGAATGGAGGTTAGAGGCAATCTTCTGCCCCTCATGACTTAAACTGGATTATTTCTAGATGAGTTTTGGTTCAGGATCAAGTACCCTGCTGCAAGAATTTGGAGAGTATCTGTGTTAGCTGTCCTCTGGAAGGACATGGGTGTGCACTCATGCTGTGGGTCATTAAGAGCTAACCATCTGGTACCACGCACACTGGCTTCATGTGCTAGGTGAGTTTTGAACAAGACACTACCCAGCCTCTCTGAGAGTCGGCACCTGTACACAGGAGGGAAGGTAATACCTTTCCTCTAGGGTCACCCTCAAGGTGAGATGAACTGCCAAGGTCTGTGTGTGCTTTTATTGTTTTGGCATGTCTTTCCAACTCTGGTCTAGCACAAGTGAGACCTGGAAAAGGCGTCTTCAGACACAACCTTGCTGCCCTCATCTCTCTCCCTGGCAAACTGCTAGGTGGTCATCATTGGGAAATCACCTTGATGTTCTTAAAGCTTGAAGGAAAGAAATTTGAAGAACAGTCATCAAGGAATTGCACGTTAAGAGATTAACAAGCTGAGAGGTGGGATCTGAACCCTTGTCCTTGGACTTGCTACCCAGTGGGCAATAGAAATGTAGCAGAAATATATTTCCTGTTCACTTTTTAGAATAATAGCTTCACAGAAGACCTGTTCACTTACACTACCAGTAGGCTGCTGAGGACATAGTAATAGATGAGTTAGTTAATCCACAAAGCTATTTCACTCCTCCCCATTAGCACAGGACCAAGGTGGATGACTTGTCTCAAGATAATATGTAAAGTGAAAACCACTGTTCTTCAGGATCCTCCATTCAGCTGGTAAAGTAAGTGCCCGGTGTCAGAGTGCTGAATAAATATTGATTGGTGGAGACGGAGCACGAGATGCAACCAAATGCAAGTGAGTGCAGCTTGCGTGGACAGCATGTGAGTGCTGAGGGGAGGATATGGAGAGTGGGTTTTAATTAGGGAAATGGACATGATGGGAAATTTGAAGGGCAAGGAAAACAGAGGATGACCTAAGATGGATAAAACTCTTGAGATGACTACAAAAATGAGGTAGATAAGGATAAACAGAGGGCAGTGGTTCCCCCGCACCACTGGCCAGGAGTAGACCCACAATGTGTGGCCAGTGAATGTAAAGGCAGTGTATGCTTTGTCTGCTCAGGGCCATGGGTGTTGCTCTGTTTATCTCTGAGGAGGTACAGAGACTACTAGTTACTCTGGGATCTTACCTTTTTTAAATTATAATACAATCACATTATTTCTTCCCTTTTCTCCCTCCAACCCCCTTCATGTGCCTCTCATTTGTGTGTGAGCTTTTTCAAATTCATTTTTTTCTTTAACTAGTGTATGGGTATGTGTTCAACCTGTTCATATAATGTTATTTGTATGTATATGTTTTTATGGCTGACCATTGGATATTAGATAACCAATTAGAGCCCTCTCTCCTGGGAAAGCTTTTTTCTAAGGCCTTTTTAGATTTCCTCCTTTTCTCCTAGCATATCTACCGGCATCGTTCTTGTCCAGGTCAAAGCAGTCGTGCTGATGTGACCTCATGGATATTGACTTTGAAGTTTCTGGGAGATACAGTCTCATAATAAAGTCCCTTTTCTTTGGGCTCTTAAATCTTGCTGCTCCCTTTTTTCTGCAATGATTTTTTGAGCCTTTTATGCAGGCTCAAGTCTACTCTTGTAGACTTATCAGTTGGGTGAGGCTCTACCATTCTGGATTGGGGTTTTCTGTAATGGTCTTCATCTGTTGCAAAGAGAAGCTCCTTGGTGAAGAGTGAGGATTACAGATGGAGACAGGTTCTCACTCTGTAACCCTGGGACTCACTATATATAGCAGGCTGACCTCAGACTCACAGAGATCTGCCTGCCCCTGCCTCCTGAATGCTGGAATTAAATCTGTGACCATTTGTTAAGCGTCCACACCCAGCTTAAGTGGAAGAAGGAAAGGAAGTCAGAGAGGTTGCACCTGCTTCTCAGCTCTT
The DNA here is from genome assembly GCA_004025045.1 of Sigmodon hispidus. NCBI lineage: Eukaryota > Metazoa > Chordata > Mammalia > Rodentia > Cricetidae > Sigmodon > Sigmodon hispidus. Next base: position 100,219 of record PVIH01003481.1, read on the forward strand.
AGGGCCCAAAGTAAGATTCATCTTTCACTCACATTGCATTCAGCAAGAACGAGTTTTCTGGCCTGGTCTAGATGTAAAGAGCCTGGAGGCAGGGCAGACCCAGCACCATAGGAAGAGGAGTGACCTCCCAGAAAAGAACAAACCGTACATGCCACGAGTATCAAATATATTTCTTTGTCAAAATTAAAGAGTTTTTCAAGGAACTGGAAGAAGGAAGTCAAAATTGTTCTTAGAGTTGTGGGTGAATAGATCTAGTAGGATTACTAATCAGGAAAAACTTCTGTTTTCCTATATGAAACTCAGGCCATTCAGTGTTGGTGAAGATGGATGTTTATCCGGCAGGTGTTCACAGGGAGAATGACAGAGAGGAAATGCCTCCTGTATTAACATTGAACATCCAGGATGTGGCGGGGACTGAAGAGCTGCCTGGCTATTATGTGCTGGCCAGAGTTTGGGAAATATCCAGGGCATTTCTTCCAGAGAGATCGGCAGAGTTTTCAAGAAAGGTTTGGTTTCCAGAGGTGGAGACAACGGCTGCCTGGATGAGAAAGCCTTCTCTCTAAATGCTGTGGGTTTGTGGAAGATGAGACACCGAGGGCATTTTCTTAGGAGAACAGGGCTTGGGAAAAACAGAAGAGAGTGTTTAGGCTTGTCAAATATTTATAACCAATTCTCTCTCTCTCTCTCTCTCTCTCTCTCTCTCTCTCTCTCTCTCTCTCTCTCTCTCTCTCTCTCTCTGCCAGTAGGTAATGCTCCTCAGCTGATACTTGGTATAAAATGTGTGCTATTGCTTTTCATCAGCAGTTTATTTGACCATTTATTTTTTAACCTCTCCTGGGGACCCACCATGAGTACTTTCATTTTTATAGTTCAGTGTATGGATATGCTGAATTTGAGTAAAAATTGTAGCTCTTCCCCCAAAGAGATAGATTTTTTAGAAAGGAAGCAGGTGTGTGTGGAAGTAGGCCTATGTCTCTGTGTGAGTATGGGCGCATGGTTCTGCATGCATCTGAATGAGGGTCCAAAGTTACATTTCTAGATGGTCTTATATCTATTTCTCACTTGCACTTTATTCTGTATCAGTGGTTATTTTGTTGCTCTGGGACAGGACCTCATTATGTGGCTTGGGCTGACTTGGAACTCAGCAACCATCTAGACATCATGATCACATAGAAGTCCGTTCGCAATATTGTTCCCAGGTATCTCTTAGTTTTAAGTCGTTGTTTTCAGATACCTACTGAGGTGAGTCACATGTCTGAGTGTTGAATAGGCAAAGAGAAGCTGCATTGTGTCTACTCAGTTCCACTTGCTGCACTTATGAGGCAGGACCCCAGCCAGGACTATGGAGGAGAAGACCCTTCTGTTTTGCCTTCAGGAAAATTGTTCTTAATCCAACTGTCACAGGAAATAAGCTGGATGACTTATTTTGTTCTTCCCATCCCCAAGTCTGTCTCCTGACTTATGAAAAGAAATTGAAGTTGAGAAAGTCTTGTGTTGGGGGACAAAAACAAAGATGCTATTGTTATCCCACAAATCAGAAATAAAGATGAGGCCTTTTGTTATCTGCTAATATGGAGCCCAGTCTGAACCAGAAAGGGAGGAGAGTGCCTTCGTTTTGATTGGCTGTTGGCTGTAGGCTCCAGAATTGGTAGGAAAATTTAATTTCTACATGAAAAGGAAAGTTAAGGGATACTTTTAACTGTAGTTTCCAAGGATTACAATAACAGTACCACTGAGAATTTCCCCAAATAGTACAGTAATTTGATACTGAGAGTCATTGTGAATATTTGTTTTGAGAGATTTGATTTAGTGGGTTAGAAACAACTTCAGAGTTGGGTTGCAAGGATCAGCCCTGCAGATGGGAGTCCTCTGCTCCTAGCTGCATGGTGCATATCTCTGAAGACTGCTTGGCATGGTTATGGGTTTCTTCTTTCATGACAAGCTAGAAATCTTTAGAAAAGTTATAGCTGGGTTTTGGGACCTGTCAGGTCCTGGTCTCAGATGTAAAACCCCAACCAAAGTATTTCTCTTCTGCTTCCCTTTCCTGGGGATGGATGAGCATAAATCATTGTTAGGGACTCAAAGGATCAGCTTTTCACAGTGCAGGAAATACGTATTTAGTATCTACACACCTTTTACACAATATGTCTATTCCTGAAAACAAAACACTAAACAAAAAGAGATAACTTCTTTGTGACATTTATCATTTCTAATTGATGAGTGGGGGCAAACAGATCAGGCTACAATGTCGCAAATACATATAAAGTCACAACCCTGGAAAATGCAAGGCTGTATCTTTTAATAATCAGCTATCCATAAATGTGAGCTTTTGCTAGAGATAGCACAGAGTAGGTCCTTTTCTGGCTGCATGTCTAAATTTAAAAGAAAAAGTCTCATTCTTTGAACACCAATTTGAGAGCATGTCATGAGTCTTTAGCTGTGCAGAGAGCCAGCCACTCAGACCATCGAGGGGAGATTTAGAAGCCAGTTGCATTCCAGTGGGGAAGAGAGTTGACTGTCAGTCAGACAGAAGGCACAGGACCAAGCAGTGAAGGGCCCTGAGCAGAGGTGATGACGTTGATAATAAATGAGGCTAGGAAAGTATGGTGATATCCTCAGCAAAGATCTGTTCATCCTAATGGGGAAGGGAGTTTGTGGCCAATAGGCTGTGGGCTACAACTACAGGGATGAACATGATCAGCTCTCCAGCTTGGAAGGCCATCTACAAAAACAGACTAGGCCACGTAGCTGCGCCATGGCAGTGGGATACCTAGAAGGCCCTCCTGAAGAGAACAGTTTTGAAATACCTTTCAGAGTACATCCAGCTTACACTTTCATCCCAGGTTTCCTCTAAGAGTATAAACATTTTAAGCTTTTGAGATTATAAACATCTTTAAGATTATTTACATTGCAGAGAGAAGGCAAGGGGAAAGGCTGGGGAGAGAGGGGTAGGAAAGACATACAGATGGGAAGGCTAATGTCAAAATACTGAGTGGTCACATTTGGAATGAAGGGGGTTTCACCTTTTTAGTACTACTACCCATTTCTTATGGCATAAGGAAATGTTATTTAAATGGGAACTGGAAAGATAGCTTCACTTGCAGAAGAAGATAAAGGAATCTGAAGGTAAGTTAGGATTGCCAGGTTACTATGAAGGAATGAAGGACCTATAGATGTGGCACACATTATAATCTCCATGCCCAGAAAGCTGAGGCAAGATACTTAGAGATTCATGGCTAGCCTAGGTTATTTAGTGAGACCCTGTCTCAATGAAACAAACCAGCCAACCAGCAGACACCATCCAACCTTAGGACTAAAGTCTCTTATTTGTGCCGTTGGCAAAATGGAATTACTTATGTGCAGGAGAGAGAGAGAGAGAGAGAGAGATATGCTTGAGGGCTTGAAGTTTGGATGAGATATTTAAAGATAGTAATGGTTTTCTTGAGAAGAACAAGCCCCAAACTGGAAGGAACAAGCCCTGTTCAGGCTGAGTAAGTCTGAAGTGTCTTAAGTCACAACCTTGTGTATTGAAAGTTACATAGACTGACCAAGTGTTGCTGGCAGATGAGCCACAATGGGTCAAATTACCAGAGTGTGTTAAGAACAAAGGGGGCTTTTGAAGAACACTGAGTGTCAATTTCCAAGTGAAAATGTTTTTTCTAAACAGAGATAATTGAAAGTGTCAGAGGAGCACGGGTCATAATTGAGATGGAGATTTCCTAAGGCGCACTTCACAGTGAATTTAATGATAACTCATCCTTACAAAGAGGAACATAGATAAGAAGGACAGGAGGAGGGAGGGGAAGTCGGGTTATAGATGGGGGGGGTGGTAGGGCCCCGGGAAGGGACTTATGAGATGAACTTGGGAGAGACTCCGCCATTTTTATTTCCCTACACCTTTGTTTTGTTTTGAGAGAGGATCTTAACACTAGCACATGCTGGCTTGAAACTTGATGTGAAGCTTAAGCTGGCTTTGAACTCATGGAAACCCTTTTGCCTCAGCCTCTTGAGTGCTAGCATTGCAAGCACAAGCCACCTGGCTGAGTACTTGCTTTAACATAAAGTTGGATTGGGATATTTTGATACATCAGGGGAAATTAAGTGAGGAGTGAGTTGATGCAGCTGGCTAAAGACAGTGTATGGTGAATCGAGGCAGAAGGGGGCATTTCCCTGGTGAATGAAGGAAGGACAGCTGAAATAATTGGGGTGATGGTCCAAGACCTCACATATGGTTGCATGTGTGATCTGGGTATGAGGAGCTGAGGTTTTGGTAATGGGGTGGGTAGGAATTGGAGCCAAGAGCCTTTTTGAAGGATCGAGGCCTTTGGAGCCAGTGGTGAAGAAATGGGACAATTACAAGGGGTTGCTGCCTGCCAAAGAGGCTCTGCTAAAATCAGAAAACTCATGATGAGGAAATGGAGCCTTTGGGAAAAGGGATATACAATTTTGGTGCTTATGTCTTCAAGGATCAGTAAGTGTGGGGGGTGGTTATATATTTGTTTACATATATGCTATTTCATGAGAGTTCCCATTGCTTAATAATATAGTCAGATGTATATTTTAAACCATTTGATTTTTATCTCTTTCTGGACCTGAGTAATATCATGGCCGGCTTGAGTGTCCCTTTTTTGTGTTTTGCTTTCCTGGGTGTGGTCTTTGTTTTTGTTCTGTTTTTCCTAAAGTTGACATTTTCTCTACTAGTAAATTTCATTCCAAGATTATGAAGGAGTGGAAGATGGATTTCAGATATTTACACCATCTCCACCATTACAGCCATTACATGTGGTCAGTTCCAAGGACCATGCTTGGGGTCATGATGGTCCTTCCTATTAGCTTCTAGAGTAGAGGATGCAGTAATGGGAAAGTTACTTATCAACATGGTCTGGTCTGATGTGATAAAACAGAGAGGAAGAAAGATGAGAAGATTCTAAAGAAAGTAGAATAACTTCCTATCTGAGCTGATAAAATAGTTGGCTGTCACTGGACTAAGAGAGTTGCTTGGCCCTCCAGAGAAGGCCACCAGTGGGAAAGCAGACATGTGTTGAGATGTGGAAAGAGGAAGAAGTTTAGATGCAGGACATGGGTGAAGTTGAGGAGGTGTGAGATGTATTCAAGAGCTGAAATAAATACAAGGATCCATATCCAGGTAAGTGCACTTGCAGGTAGATAGTGAGTTCCATTTGGAATTTGTGTAATAGAAGCTCTGTTTTTTGCTTGTTTGTTTTACACGAATGGGGGGCGTTTCAGTGCGGGTGAACTTTGCTCTTTTCCAGCTTTCAGAATGCAGAGAGACTTTCACTAGTAGTCATTCATTATTTCATCCCAAACATAGTAGGCTCATAAGAGCCCTCATTGCTCCACGGATAAAACTGGTCATTTAAAGGTGACCAAACTCATTGCTCTGTGACAAGTGTTGCCAAATTTCATTTGAAATATCCTAGAATTCCTAGTTGACATTGTATGTATGAACTTCTACTATAAAATCCAGTCTCATAGTCTTCTCTCCCCCAACTCCCTACCCTTCTGTCAACCCTGTTTTTAGAGTAATACTAAAGTATTACTAACTTACACAGTTTATTACTTACTTAACAGTTTCTAACTTACACCTTTGTGTTCCGGTGACCAGAGCAATCCTGTAATTCCATTTATTTTAGTCAAGGTCATTTTCTTAAGAAAACATCCCTACAACTCTCATACTTGAAGGGTGCACATGTATAAAATTAGTAGGTGATTCTTGCTTGGTGTACGTGCTTTTAATTTTGAACTATTCTTATATGGGGTGACATGGGTCCACATTGCCTTATGAAACACTCTTGAAAGGGCCTCTGGGGGTCTTGGACTCCCACATTATAAAGAAGTAAACCTCCTTTCTTTCCTGTGTATGTATGCTGTTTGATTTTTTTTCCAGTGACCCATCTGTTCTGGTAGCCTCTGAGCTACTGGTGAGAGGGACCATGTAGAATAGAGAAGGAGCCTTGAAGTCTCACTTTGCCTTTGACTCCTGAAACCAGCTATTCATAGGCCGCATAACCATTGTCCTGTCTCACTGGTGAGCAAGCCCTCTCCCTAATCCCAGATAATAGATCTTCTGCTGAAGTGGAAGAAAATCAATTTGTCCATTTGGTCTTAGGGATTTTCCTTTGTAAAGTTTTGGCTTGTTTTCTCTACTATGGCATAATTTATATGCTAAGGGCATGGTGTTTATAATTCTTTTCCTTATCAGAATCAAAGCTCTATGGTAGAAGTTCATATTTCATTTTTACACAAACTTCTTTTGCTCCAAGCAACCCTCTTGCTGTCCAGCTGAGTGTATGCATTGGGTCTGGTTTTGTGGGGATATCTGTCTTGTCCTCAGAATTCCCTGAAGACAGTGCTCACAGATGCTTCCTTGTGTTTCTGCCCCTTGCTTTTGAGACAGGACAGTATCCTCAGCATCATGGTGTCTGCCATGGACACCAGTGTCCTCTGCATCATGGTGTTTGCCATGCACATCAGTGTCCTTGTTCTTCAGACTTTGCAGCATTTAACTTGGCTGCTCATTCCTTATGGCCCTCCTATTGGCACGAATATCACCTTGTTAGGTTTTCCTTCATATCTCTAGTCATTCTAATCCCAGCTCCTCACCACCAGGGCAATAAACTACTGGAGTTCATAGAGGATCTGCTGGGGCTTTCGGCAAATCCCAGTTCTCAACCCCACTTGTGTTTGAGGCTTCATGGATGCCCTGTCCTCTGTCTGGGTCTTAAAGGAGTCTTGTTAGTTTTCTGACCCATTTCCTGGAGTCCTGGCCAATAAGCAATAACCTGACCTGCCCAGTGACCTGATGTCAAGCTCCCTCTAAGAAAAGTCTCCTCCCTTTCACTCTCTCTCTTCTTTTTTCTCTCATCTCACCTCTGACTTCTCCTCCCCTCCCTTCTTCCTCTCCTCCTCACTCTAATAAAGCTAAGCTGCTTGTGTGCTGTGTCCTTCTGGGGCTCCCACCCAAATGGACCCCGCCTGCCTGCATGGCATGTCTGCCTTTATAAGACCTCCTGGCTTCCACCTACAGGTACCCCCTCCTGCTGCCCAAGTCTCACAAGAAAAAAAAATGAATCTAGAACTTTCCTATGAACTGTAAACCTCTCTCAGCACTCCAATTCTAATGAATTTAAAATGCTTCTGTCTTTGAGGCCACAACCCAGCTTTCTATTTTGTTGAGTACCTTTGACACACAACAGGTTTTGGAACCCTAAACCTAGAAGTCTTGCTGACAGTCCCTTCCACCCTATCTAGTCCCCAGTCCTAATTAGGTTCCAGGGCAATGCCTAAGGAAATCTCTGGGTTTTTTCCTTCCCCCCATTGCCCTATGACCTCAGGCTCCATCATGGAGCCTTCTATTTCCCTCCTGTGCCCGTCGCTGGCACTCTTCCCTAACCTCACAGCGCACTTCACAGGTGAAGCCACTCATTGATTCCTACCCGATTTCTGTTTGGTTCAGAACTCTTGGGAGTCAGCAGCCATCTTTTGGGGGCTCTGTTTGTATTATCACTGGTGTGAGCTTCTTAGAATGTTTGTGTTTTAAGAGCGAGGAGACAAAGGGGCAGTAAAATCCCTGTGGCTTTGTCTTCAGGACTGGTGTTTACTTCCTTGTTCCAGCCGGTGGAGATTATGCATATCCTTTCTGGGAAGACCCACTGTCCGACACACATTTTTTCTGGTGATAGATAAATGTTAATTTTAGAAGACACAGAACAGAAAAGCAAAATAGGGAAGAAATACATTATCATTTATGGCTTTGAATCTGGCTCTCTCTTACATCATGACCCTTTCCTTTAGACCCTTCCAAAATGATTCAGAGTAAAATTAACATAAAGAAGACAGACTTCTTAGATGCTTTCTTAACTTTGATGGGAGATAACTCTTGGGAAAAAACTTTGCTAAGAGACTTCTTATGGGATTGTAGTTCAAAAAGCTGATGAATCTGAGGTTTTATTTGAAATATGTTACATTTGGTTTAGTGTCAAAAGCTGTTTTCTGCTTCAGTAACTGTGGCTGCTTTCTGAAACTCCATGTTATTATCTGGGCCTCCCATTAACTTTCTTGAGGTTAGCTTGAGGATTTCTTGCTCACTTTTTGTCACAATGCCACATGGGGTGTGTGTGTGTGTGTGTGTGTATAATATATATATATATATATACACATATATATATATTCATGTGATTACATAAAACATAGCTTTAGGTTCTGTCTCTAGAAAGAAATCCTATCTCTTTGATGAGAGAAAACTGTCATGTATTTAAATAAATAGTTCATGGGTTGGAGAGATAGCTCAGACGTTAAAGGCCTTGCTGTTCTTCCAAAGGACCCACTTAAGGCAGCTCACACTCACCTGTAATTCTGTTTCCAAATACCTTTCCTGGTTTTTGTAGATACACACACACACACACACACACACACACACACACAAAACTTTCGACAAAACAAACCAGCCATTCTCATTTTTAACACTGCTTAGCATCTCACCTAACAGTGAGTCCACTGGACAGTGAAGGTTTTATTGTCACTCTTGTTACCAAAAACACCTATAGGGAGATGATAACTGAACAGGAGGGAGGAAGGGAGCCTCGGCTCTTGGTCCCTGCCTCAGTCTGCTGAAGAACTTTGGCTTCTCTCTGCCTTCTTACCCCAAGAGGGGTCATCACCTGGGAAGAACCCCTGTGCATTCTGTGGAGAATTTTCCAGTTACATACATGTTTGGTGTCGTTTTTCAGTTGTGTGTTTTGATACCCAGCCTCAGCTCTTCATAATCTCATTACAGTCATAAAAACTTACAAATGAAATGCTGTGGGCAGTCAGCATCATCCCTAGGGGCATGGTTTATCTCAAGAGTATATTTTTGGAGTGGCGTGTATGGTAGAGTAGAAGGAAACAGCTTGTGGCCAGTGCCAGATGGACATCCCTCATGGAATCTGTTACTAATCCCAGGGGCCCCATTAGACAGGGTTTACTTTCAATATTAATCTTGATATGAAAGCAGCTGCTGTGCTTAAAAATATCATACCCTTAACTTATTTTTATTATGGCCAAAGAATTTTATAGTTCGGCTTTATAGATGACTTCAACTTTTCCCTCACTTATTAACCAGCACCATGGAAGGCATAGTAATTTTTCTTAGGTAATATATACATATATATATATACACATATGTATATGTATATATATTCATTCTTCCACTAGTCACTATGAGAAAAATAATTCCATTTGTTAGGAATAATTGATAACTATGCACGTTGCAGAGGATTTGCTCTAGACAAGGAGCTAGCCTTTTATTTAAGAACCAAGATCTTTGCCTTTGTTTTGCAAGCAGAAATTTCCTCCCAAATGTTTCAGTGTAGCTGTAGTATAGTAGAGATAATATTACAATTTTGTATAGGTGGTATTGATAGTCTTGAACTCCAATGCAGCATCACCCACAGCCTTCTGTAATTGTTTTAGTTTTTTCATGTGTTTCTTCCCTTTGGCCATTTTTGCACTGGCAGTGTGCTTCACATTACCTCCTTCCGCCCAGTCACTCCTCTGGAGTAGAGCTGAGTTTTTGCTGAAGTGCGTATATGTGAGAGGTGACTTAGGAAGTGCTGCTCACAAATTGTTGGATAATCACATCCTTTGGATTCATGTGATGAAATGTGAAGGTAATCTTGAATGTATTAGTGTGCAGTGCCTGGGACCCCAAGAAGAAAAAGCCTTTTATTTAGAAATACTTAATTTCACGGTTGTTTATACAAAATGCTGAAATAAATTTAAGCTGTGTATCAGGTTAACACTGGACAACTTGGCTGAATTTCATTATTTGTCTTCAAGATTAAAGCTGTGCTTTGAAGAGATTTTATTTTTATAGTTATGTTTAAGAAATGATTAGCCTCATACTCAAAATACTTTTCAAAAACCCTGCTTTTCAAAATAAATATAAGATAAAAAAATCTTAACTCATACATTTGGGAATGGTTGATTGAGGAGAATGTGATTGTCCCATCTGCCCTAAGACTACATCAGCAATGGATTTATTGTCTCAGATGAGCCCTCCTGACTGAAAAGTTTTAGACAAACAAATATCACTGGTCAAGTATAGAGAAATGATAATGAGGAGTATACCAGCAGCCATCTGGTGAAAAGAAATTATCCTTCCAGGATTTCAGTCATCATAAAACTAGGAAGATGTATGAAACTAAGGTATTTATTCATGTGGTGTGTTCAAAAAGGGTTCCTCAACTACACAGTGAAACCCTGGCATAGCTCTCTATCTAGAGTGGTACCTGTACTTGTCCAGATTCTGAAAATTTCTGAGCAAGTATCTGAGCCTTGCTCTCAGAAGTCATGGCCTTGAATTATAGACATTCCTGGTCCTGGTGTAATTCTGCTAGGCTTAAGTGATTATACATCATCCTATATTATATATGCTCATGAGCTTGTCATTGATGTTTTTTCAGTTAAGGAAGCCTTAGATCTTTGGTTTATCAGATGTGATTAAGTCTGGAGAATAAACACACTGAGTCACTTAAAATATTTCATGAAGGATTTATGGGCTTATTGATCTTCTGAGGAAAATTTTAGCCTTAGAAGAACATGTTAACTATTTCTATTTCTGGATTTATTCTCATCAGGATGAAAATAAAAGCCAGTGGATATTTCTACACTTAAAGCTCATAGCTGACAACCCACATATCACTATATATTTAAAACACATTCACCTGTATTGTGGTCAGTAATCTTATGAATAGAAATATTGAGAAATAGCTTGATCCCCACCCTGAGAAAGAACACTGATACTCTAATGGTGAAGGAGCAATGGTTCTATAGTATTTATCTTTCTTATACTTTTTCTTTTGTCTTTTATTTATGCTTACTGGGTCTGGTTTCCTCAGCTATTCTTTATCTGGACACAATGGTTCTTCTGAGGCCTTTCTGTAACACTCCTTCCCACCCTCTAGGTAACCAGCAGACATGATCACACTTTCTGAGGCATGTAATTCCTCCTGCTTGAGCATCACTAATATATATATATATATGCATATATATACACACATATATACATATATATATTCATGTGCATAATTTTATCTACATGTTATCTATATGTTTGTCTATTTTTAGTTTGGATGGCTGAACATATGAGAGCAACAGGACATCAAGTATTAGACTGTAGAGGTCAATGACAGGAGAACACATAGGAAGCCATTGATGCTTTTCTGGCACTCATAAATGCTTCCCATTGGTTAGCAGAGTTGAAAACATTTGTAATGAGTCAAAAATTCTTTCTTTTAAAACAGAGGATTGTTTTACTTAGTTGCTTATCTGTCTGTCTGTCTATCTATCTATCTATCTATCTGTCTGTCTCTCTATATATAATTTGAAACTTCATATTCTTCAGGTAATACTGACTAGCAAAACTGATACTTGCTAAGTAAGGGTCCTTGGTGTAAATATGCTTTTAGAGACTTGTTTCTTTTCAGAGTCTCTGGAATCCTTCTTTTCTTTTTCTTTCTTTCTTTTTGGTTTTGGTTTGAGCCAGGGTTTCTCTGTGTAACCCTGCCTGTTCTGGAACTCACTCTGTAGACACGACTGGCCTCAAACTCACAAAGATCTGACTGCCTCCCGAGTGCTGAAGCTCCTTAATCATTTGATTGCAGGAGAAACTACAAAGTCTGACAGGACACAGAAAATAACCTAGATTTTTATCTTCTCTGACTTTTCAGTTTTACTTTGTCTTAAGGCTTTGTTAAATCTCAATAGCAGTTGGTTCATCTGACTTTGATGTGGACTGACTCAGACTTGTCATTTGATGAAAAGGGAAAATAATAAGTGACTTAGTAATACATCCCAAACACTCTGAGGCTGGGGCATTATCATCTAAGGACTTCCTGTGGCCCAGGCTCTGGTGGACTCAGCCTCTGCCCCCAAGGAATCCAACAGAGAGACAGGCACTGTGATAGATTGCTTTAACATAGTGTACAGTGATGTACAGTTGCCTTGGAGCTGGGAGGAGAAGAATTCATCCAGTCCAGCCAGAGGTGGGATGATATAAGGATAGATGATGCTTCTTGGGATTTGTTTTCTAAGCATCCTTAAAGATGATATGTGTGCATACAGTGGAACCATTTATTGAAAAATAATTTACATTGAAGTGCCTATAGTAGATTAGAACTAGTTATTCCCCTCAGTGATGCCAATATTTATCATAGGTCACAGCTCTTTCTCAATGGAAGAGTTCTTCTGTTTTTAGAAGTTTAGATGTAAACTTCTCATCTCTAGAACAGACAGATGGGGAATTCCTAGTTCTTGTAGCAATGTCAGACCAAGTATCTTCCTTTCCCTTCAGGACGAATGGCAGATTTTGCTGTAATTTCAGCGATCCTCACAAAACCCTAATCAGATCATACACATTTCCTCCATCCTTTGGCTGCTGCTATGAGATGCCCTTTCATTTGCCAAATACCATGGAAGAGGCACAGTATAGATAATATAGGTGTTTGCTTGCTTGGATAGGATCTTGCTACATATTCCAGGGTGGGTTCCTCCTGCCTCAGCCTCCTGAATACTGATTCTACAGGTGGACTACCACATCTGACACGATATTCTTAACATCTGGAAATAACATTCTGCATTTTCTCTTCTGTTGTGGACAGATATTTCTCTCTATGTTCAGTCTTTCTCCACCTACAGACATGCACATGGTTCCCCTTATACCTGGTGATGTTAGGGCTCAGTCTTTCCCTAGTTGTACACATGCACACAAGGCTGCTTCTGCCATTAACCCTGTGTTCCTGTCTCTCAGCATGCCCTGTCTTTCACTCTGTCATGGACTTCTCCTCAGTATCTTTCTCTCCCAATAGGCTCTTACTTCCCAGGAAAGTTCCACATGCCCCTGAAGACTTCCTCACAAGATTCCCTCTGGCTTTCCAGAGAGAGTTGCTTTATACTCACACCCAATGTTGTTCCTACATGGAAAATTGTATTTTGTTTTCCCATTAGCAGAATCTTGGGCATAAATCAGAACTTATTTTTAGCATAGTATCTATTGCTCTCTCTTATATAATGGAATACTAATAAATATTACATAAAATACCTCAATGAGACCTCATTTTACCCAGGTTATTAAGTTCCTTCGTTCTGGGTTTCTTCCCCTTCTGGGCTCTTTTTGCATGAGGCCCTTGGCTGGAGGTTTGGCAAGGTCTTGCTTCCCCTAACTCAGTTTATTCCTACAAACTTCTTTCCATTCTTCCTTAGAAATGAGGAAATCACGAAGAATAGGGCAGGACTCACCTGACGGATGCCCAGCTTGAAATGGTAGAACTGGGATTTGAACTGTCATCTTTCTAGTTTACCTATTTGTCCATTTATCCTACACTTGCATTGTGCATCTCTTGTGGAACTGACATTACTCCATAGTGAAAAGAAACATCACTGAGCCAAAGGAAGCCCTTGCCACTACCCTTGTCTACTGGAGTGAGAAAGTGAGACAGTAAAGAAACATCAGTGCAGGAAAGCCAGTTCACGCTGAGTGATCCTTGACCCCAGTAAGACAGAAGGTGGGGTCATGGGAAGGGTAGTGAAGTGGCTATGCAGGATGTAGGTGATTTCAGTAGTTAATCTGGGGAGGCCTTGCTCAGGAGTGAACATAGAGCAGAGACAGACATAAGTAAAAAGGAAGAGTGGTCCAAACCAGAAGTAGCTGGTGCAGTGGTTCAAGGAAGAGGCCAGGGGACATTTAAGGCACTGTGGTTCGAGCCTGTTGACAAGAACAGTCCTCTAAGGAGATAAAGGAGGCTCCAACAGGTAGAGAGTGTGTAGTGACTTGTTACTGTGGAAAAGAATTTACATTTTGACTTCGATACTACAGGGAAGCCATGTTTATTTTTTGCTTGGTTTTTGTTTTTGCATAGGTATGTTTGTGTGTCATGTATGCATACAGGTGAATGTGTGTGTGTGTGCGCGCGCGCACGCTAGTGTATGTGTGGAGGCCTGATGTAGGTGTTTGTTCTCTTCCTTGAGTTATTCTGAGACAGGGTCTCTTGCTGAGGCAGGAGGTCAGCATTTTGATTAGCCTGGCTAGTTAGCTTGCTCCAGGGATGGATACCTTGTCTCAACCTCCTGCATACTAGGATTACAGGTAGCTTACTTTTGCCTGCCCATAGCTATGCTTCTTGGAGATCAGAACTCAGATCCATTTGCTTGAGCCTAAGTGGTAGGTGCTGAACTGATAAGCCAGATCCCCAGCCTTGCCATTGTAGTTTTTAAATAGTGAACTCTTTTAGACTGTCACGGGCCACGGGAGTCAGACTTGTTCTGTTTGTGCTTTTCCGCTGACCACTAGCATGGTTAAGAAAGATGGCGCTGTATGCATTAACCCATTTAATGCTCAGGGCATCACAAGGCTGTTGGCCTCTTTTCTTGGTATTATAGGTTAGAAAATGAGGTACATGGAGAGTACTAGTACCTAGTTACCTATAGCTCAGCTAGGATCTTGAATTTATCTCTCAGCTAGTTTGGTGGCATGGGATCCAGACAGTCTCATAGTAAAGTGTTTCCTGTATTTCATTATCCCTGCCACCTGTTTGTGGCATGTGCTCCCTCATGCCAGCCTTGGAGATTTCCTGTTCTGTTTTTGTTTTTCTTTGTAGTGCTAAGAATAGAATCTAGACCTTTGCAAGTAGCAGGAAGATACCGCCCATTGAGCCACATCCCCAGTGTTCATGGTCTCTCTCTTCAACATGACTTTGGCATGCCTCTGATTATTGATGTTTATAGGCAAGTGTACACTTATAGAGAGATATCTTCCCTCTCAGCAGAATCTTTCATAGACCTCCCCTTCCGAATATTAAGAACACTAAAGTGGGCCTTCACTGCCTTCTCTCTCTGCTCACTTTCCTACTGTGATCTCTCTAAATGAGCCCTGTGGATGGATGGTTAGGTCCACACCTTTGCTCCCCTCACTCACCCCTACCTGGACCTCCCCATCCCCCCTGCCCACTTCCTGATTAAGAGTGGCCATTTCTTTCTGACTCTTTCATTCCTAAGTTTGATGACTATTTGTTGCTGACTTGGTCCATACACAGATGCCTTATTTTTCTTGCTCATCATCTCAGCCATACTGTCATCCCTCTACAAGCAGCAGTCACATCTCTTTCTCATCCTCTACAGAGAGAGACTACAGTCTCCAAATAAATCCTATTAACTGGCATCTAGTTGAGTACTCAGCTTTGGGGGAGGAAGGGGAGGCACACAGATGGGCCATGCAAAGGACCTTCTCCTGGTGGTGTTGGCATAGTCCCTGCAGTGTGTTTAAGGACACTAGTCTCCCAGCTCTCTATTCCGGAAATGTTACTGAGGGTGAATTGGCCAGCCCAGTGATTACACTAAACTTCGGCTGTAAAACTCCCTTGATTCTGAAACCTTCATCTCTTGCTCACATATGTGTGTATATATATATGTATATATTGTATATTAAACAAGTGTCTTTTTCCCCTGTCACTGTTAACTTGTCCAGATGGTTGCATGATTCACAAACTCAAATGCGTCCAGATCATGAGAATCCAAAGGCCTCTGTGTTTGAGTTGTGTCCATATGTTTAGGTTTTGTTGTTTCTCGTGTGGCCACACCATTTGCTAAAACTCCCACAGCAAAGCTTGCTTTGCCTTCTTGATACAGCTATGGATGTTTCTGTCTGTCTGTCCTGGTGCTGAGGGTAGGAGAATTAGATGGATGTCCACCTCATAAACCATGATCTTTTCTGTAAATGAGAAAGGAGAGAAATGATAAACTCCTGTATTGCTGTAAACAATAACAACAAAATAATATGTGATCCCAGCATCTTTCTTGGCTCATTTTAGAGGCTTAAAAAAGCTTCTTTAAGCCAGCATGGTGGGGCACACCTGTTAGTCCAATATTCAGGAGTGTAAGACAGGAGAATGACTGAATTCTGGGCCAGCCTATACTACACATTGACATCCCATCTCAAAACAAAAACCAAAATGTTGGAAGAGAAAAAAGATTTCTTTTTAGTTTTTAAATTCAAAATGTTAGTCTAAAATGAATGGGGCAAATATTGACTTGCTGTACAGTTCCTGAGAAAAATATAAAACATTAAATTAGAGCCAATGGCCTTAAGATCTAATATCCATGGTGGGGTCTGGTAATTTGCATACTTGGGCAAACATTGGGTTAGTCTCTGGTCCTTGGCCATACACACTGAATAACACTGATTGAGACCAAAGAACATTTCTTTAAAAGAAAGAATTTTAAATTAGAAAAAAAAAATCAGTTATTAAATTGAGTACCTGAAGCCTTTTTTCTTTGACATCACATAGATAGCTCCCTTTTCCCAGAACACTGCTTGTTTGGGTGCATCTGATCAGAGCAGTCTGTCTTTTGCCACCAATAGTTCCATCCCCAGAGCTAACCCTACGTTCTTAAACCTCTGAGCCTTTTATCTTTAAACATATGAATCTTCTTTTTGATGGACATACCGATTGGCCATACTCATGGCATGGTGTGACATTTCAGTCTACCTTGTAATGGTCAGGTCCATGGTCAGGATGATTCTTACTGCACCTCTGTCCCAAAATACACACATCATTTCTTTACATTTTGACCATTCTAATGTCAAGCTAGCTGCTTGGAAATGCACCATGTTGTTGCTAAGCATGGCTACAGATCAGCCCCATAGAGCCTTTCCAGGAACAGTGTTTCTCCAGATGTGTGTCTCTAGAGGTTGGAGCGCTACTTCTTAGAATGTGTGTTTCTTCCCTTTTTTTCTTTTTTGTTGGTAGATTTTGTGTGGGGATAACAGTGGTGACTGGTCCTGCTTCATGTAGTTTGAATTTTGGGAGCTGATGATGTGGCCCAACAGGTTTGGAGAATACTGTAGCTTTCCACCCAGGAGTTCATTGACCCTTTCAGAACAGATCTGTTGAACCTCTATTGTTTATCATTCTTCTTGGCAATGGGGCTTTGGTGTAACAAAAAGACACACTGTACCACTCACTGGATTTATACCCTAGTAGCAGGAGAAAAGTGGTGACTGCTATGTGGTGTTGAAAGTGTTAATAGAAAAGGTGGAGTAGGGAAAGAAGGATCAAGAGTGTTGAAGATGGAGACCATACAGAAATGTGATTAGCACTGAGGTGGCATCCAGAGAAGACTCAGAAGGAGGGAGTGAATAAGCAATAATATGGATGAAAGGACCAGCCAGTGCAAAGGCCCTGAGGTAGAAGTAGCATGAGCGAAGAGAATGTTGGTATGATGCCAGGAAGGAAGCAAGGACCATTGCAAGCATATGTCCTCTTTTCTGAGCCAATGGGAAGTTTTGAACATAAGTGACAAAGACCTCTATGGCAGTTGTTATGTACAGTCTGTTGAAAGTTTGGTGGAGTAGGGATAACAAGCTTGGAGACATCTGCAGGCAAAAGACAATGGGTTTAGGCTGACCTGGTTCTCATGGAGGTAGACACTGGTGGTCTGTCATGGAGCTGGACACAGGAGGTGGACACAGGTGGTCTTCTTGAGTTGAACTAGAAAGAGGAGCCAATGAGATCTTCTGACAATTTGATGGGAAGAAGGAAAAAAAGTGGAATCTAGAATGAATTGCATGACGCAGCTCCCCATTGGAGGAGTTGGAAAAGACTGCAAAAGTCAGGCTTGGGGGAGCCGACAAGGGGTTCAGCATTATATGCCTAAAATGCCTGCTGATTTCCAAGTGGAAGTGTTGACTATATGAGTCCTCATACTTCCTGGTGTTCAGCAGAAGGTATCTGGCAATTTTAGCTTGTCAAAAGTCACATGGATATGTGTGTATGTATGGCTACGCATATGTATGTGATTCTCTGCATATATGCACATATACTTGTATTTCTTAATTAGCATTGTGTGTATACATATATACATATTAGGTAGTTAGATGCTCTTTGGTGATAAATCTTACATTGAAAAATATTGGAGGTCAAAATATTACAATTTGGATAACCTCAATTGAAAATATCGTAAGTTGAAAATGAAATTAAGACACCAAGCCTGGGCTGGAGAGATGGCTCAGCAGTTAAGAGCACCGTCTGCTCTTCCAGAGGACCTGGGTTCGATTCCCAGCATCCACATGGCAGCTAACAACTGTCTGTAGTTCCAGTTCCAGGCAAACACCAAGGCAAATAAATAAATAAAGAAAGAAAGAAAGAAAGAAAGAAAGAAAGAAAGAAAGTTTAAAACAAACAAACAAACAAACAAAAAACTTGGGGAAGACACCAAGCCTACCAAGCAAGCATCCTAGCTTAGTCAGAATGCTGCAAATGCTTTGAATTGGCAGTATTGCCCATGAGCTTATGTTTTACGTGCTTGGTGCTCCATTGTTTGCTGTATATTTTGAAGGGTCTAGGGATATGAGGAGGTAGGGTCTAGCAGGAGGAAGCAGGACACTGGGTGAGGCGCTTGTTAGTAATCACTTTCTGAGTCTCCTGTATCTCAGATTTTCTGGACCATGGTAATGTGATCTGCTCTGCTTCTCCACATCGTCCCCTCACAGTCTGAAACCAGGAGCTAAAATGAGTTTCTCCTCCTTCAAGTTATCCTGTCACGTAACTTAGTCACAGTGACAAGAGTACAATGTCTTTACAATGCACAGAACTTCTGCAATGTGGTCAAGTCTTTTTCTATATTCCTGTTGGGCCCCATCCTCTGGAGACACTGAGGATGGTCTCTGTGCTACCATCATTCTTTTTTTTTCTCGGCAGGGTGCTCTAGATCTGCCTGTGATAGTCATCAGCACCGCTGCCATTTTTCATGTCAGACTCATTTCCCTGTGGGCTTCTGAACCTCAGGGGCTTTGCAGCTTGTCTATACCAGTTCTTTCCACAGTATAGTTATCAGAACCATCAAGAATGAGTGGGCTTCACCTGCTGCCCCTCCGTCACATGGCTAGGCGTGACACACACATGTGGTCCATAACTACAGAGTTTGTTTGTGTAATTCCACAGATGTCTGGGCGAGGTATCAATTTGGAGGATGTCTGCTAACAAAATTAATGAGCAAAGAGGAGAATTTGAAGGATTTTTTTTTAACTATTAAATCTGTGTCATTTAGCTATTTGAGACCCTACTGTTAATGCTGCTTTATTAGAAGCCTATACAATTCTTCACAAGGGTGTCAAAGTAATTTCAGTGGAGATGATGCTGTGCATTGGCCAAGCCCAAGAATCTGCCTTGTGCTTACAAATGGGGTTTTGTCTCTGCTGCTCTATTTTGTCCCAAGCCTGTTGATAGCTGAGCCAGACTTCCCAATCTGCATTAATTTACTATGACACTTCACACAGTCACATGGGCCATGGACATGATGCTCTTTGATGCATTTCTACAAAATCTCACACTGCTCCTTTTTAATTGATGTCCTTCATAAATTGTGTTTGCTGAGGCTGTAATTACTCATTATGCAGAAAAAGCAAATCCACCTCTAAGTACAGTGGGGATGCTCTTTTATGAACCAGTTAAGAGACAGGGACTCCATGTGCAGAGTAATTTGGTTCTCCTTTATAATGATATATTTTGGGATGTTGTCTTTGAGATAACATCTATTGGAGCTTACCAATGTGCATAAGGACCTGTTACCAGTTGTGCCCCTAGTGAAGATTGTAAGTCTCACATATATATTCTGCTGAAGACATCAGGAATGAGATGTTTTCTTGAATGATGTTTTCATGTGTCTGTTACAGTAATTAAGTGTCTCCCTTCACTCATCTTATTTGTTTAGAATATTTTGCTTTGAGTCTTGAGAATGCATCAAGACCTTTATACGACCGAGTAGGGATTCTTTGGAGGAATGTCAATAGAGGCTATCTGCTCAAAAATTTGGAGCTAGACCAAGTCAAGATGACATAGGATGAGCAAGTGAGAAACTTGTAGTTGATTTTTAAATGTATAGATTTTGCTATCATGTAAATTTAGAATTAGTTTTTGTATGAGTGATTTGGAGGAGGGCATGGGCCAGGGAGAAGAGCATTGTCAATGTCTTTGCAGTAAGACTTCCCAAAGTGCTTAGTTATTGTGAGATAAATAGAAAGAGAGGGCCACAGGATTATTGTTCTTCTTTTGGTGGTGTTGGATGGAGGGTAGGGAAGTATCGTGGCCTCCACTAATAAATAATAAATCAGTAAATAAGTAAGTATATAAATGAATAAATAAATAAATGAATAAGATGAAAGATATAGTCTATGGGAACCTCATTTGAGTCACCACTGTGTCCCCAGGCCTAGAACAGTTTCTTAAACAGGTGGCATATAGTTATTTATAGATTGAACAAAGAGTTCACAAGGCCTTTAGATTCATGGAAGGTTTTGAGGCTCATAAAAAAATTCTTTCTCTGATACATTGGACTGTGGAACCCTTTCCTTGAGTAACAGCATAATAGAGTTGGGAACACTAGAATACCCCTCAGGAAATAACAGCTTGGAATAAAAGAGTTAACAATAAAGTTTAAAATTTTAATTGATGACTATGTGGAAAGAGTATATGGATCCTGGCATGTGAGTGATGCCCAGAGTGATGTTGGAGGATGCCAGCTATGCATGCTCAAATTATTTGGGGGGAATGTGACTTGACCCCTGGAACCCTTGGTCACCTGATCTAGAACAAATAATTATGATAATAACTGTCTTGTTCCCTGTTAGAAAAAAATAGATTTCATTCAGTCCCACTTTGGGAAATAAAATGAAAAAAAATGTACAGAAGGCTTCCACGGGTACCATTCATTATTAATTACCATTAAAATATTTGACAGTGACCTTGGGTGCCAGAGGTGATTATGGGTCACCTAGGTTTGATGGGATCAGCTTTTTATCCTTTCAACAAATACTGGACTGCTTCTAATATGTCAGACATGGTTAGACTGGTGTATGGTAGTGGGGAACCCAGTTAAGGCTCCTTTTTCAGGGACCTGGCGGGTGTGTATATTATAATATTTTTTATCAGTGTCACTACCTTCTAGAACATAAACTAAATTTAATTGTACACAACTCAAAGTTAATTGTTCTTAGGTCATTACATTAGCGCTCTACCCCAATGGGGTACTTTTCCTCTCTGAATGCTATCTGTTCTTAAATACCAAACAAGTGAAGCAGGACTCATAAGAGCACACTTTAACAGGGGACATGGTGATACACTCCTGGAGACTGAGCACCCAAGAGGCGGAGATGAGGTGATTAGATACTGTTCTGAGGTCTGCCTGGACTCCATAGCAAGCCTGTGTCTCAAGCAAATAAGCAAACAAAAACAAAACTTAAAGTCCACTCTTTTCCTCTCAGCTGCTAGAATGGCTGGATATAGCCAGTAAAGAATACACAACAACTCAATGAAATGTGGGTTTCAGGTAAAGAAGTCGTCTTGTTGTTGTAACTACATCCCCACAACCCCATGTGTAGAAGGAAAACTTTCTGCCAGCCAACGTCTGAAGGCACCTTTTAAACAGGACATATTCTACCCCAGATTGAAGAGAAACCCTTGCTTCTACTTGAAATGATTTATAACTGCTCCCTCCCGATCACCAAGTGCTTCCAAATTAAAAGCCATTAATTAAGGCCTTATGCAGATACAAGAGATATGCAAGGAGTGTTCTGTCCGCTCCAACTCCCCCTCCAGGTGAGAGCTTTTCAAATTATGTGGACCGCTGGAGCCACCTGCTTGACTAAACGCAGCAGCTCGGCCGGCTTGCAGCTCATCAGCATGGTGGCGGTGCCAGTGTTGTTACTGATTTTTCTCATTTCTCCAGGGCAAATACTAATTAATGGATACAATTCACAGCTGATTAGCTGTAGTTTCTTCAGTAATTACATTCGCATACTAACTGTTCTGAAGAGGATTTCTAACCCAGTTCTTATTTCACTCTGAGCTTAATTTGTTTTCTGGATTTTTTTTTTTTTTTTGAATTGTTTAGGCCTTTAGTTTAATGGCCATTTTATTTTCTTTTGTTGTTCTAGGTGCTATTAGATACTAAGTGAGTTTAATCTTAAAAGAAAAATACTATCTGAAAATGAGCTCCATTGCCTTAAATGGATTTCTAATTTTCCCCAACAAAACTGACATTTAAATAATGTTAAATTTGTGATACTGGCTGTCAGGCAGTTTGGGGGCAGGGCAGGATTGCAACATGGATTATATAGATTCAGATATGGGTCATACTTGATTATAGTCCTGGGCACTTCATGAAAAGAAAATGTACAACAGAAGCCTATGGGATTTTGTTTTGACATTTTTAACACTAAAAAAAAAAATTGAAAAAAATGTGGGCGAGTGCTTGTGTGTACCCATGTGTATGTTTTTGATACCACAAGCCTTCAGACAAGGGCTAATGGGTACACCTTTCAAAAATTCTTAAAGACATTTGCCCAAATGAACAGGAGTGGTGGAGGAGAGCCTGTCTGCTAGCTCATTGTGTGTGTGTTGAAGTGTGTGGTGGTTGATGTTGCCTCTGTAGACCTTAACAACACTCTGGAGGCATTAGAGATTTTCCTGCAAAACTTGCTTAGTTCTTGGTTCCCTGACATGATAAAATGTAGCATGTCAATCCTGCTTTCTACAGGTTCAGGTTGGACTGAGAGCCTTTCTGAAATAAGTGGTACTGAGAGAAGGATTACGTGGGTTTTCCATATCTTTGTATCTGTTTTCTACTTATTTCTTAAATCAACTGGCATATGTATCTGAGTATCTATGTATCTATTTCTAACACTGTCCATCTGTTCACTCATCCAACTATCCACTTGTTCAACCATAGTTGATCAACCTATTTATCTCTTGGGAAAATTAAACTTTTTACTTTATATAATTGCTAGCTTGATACATATTAGAAAATAACTATATACATTTCACCCCTTGGAGACCTGTGCTTCTTTTGATGCATTAAATAAAATGAATGGAATACTTTATACAAGGACATTCTTTTACCATTTAAACATCATGAAAATAACACAGTTCCAGATAATTATGCCCACAGAGCCTTTCCATATTGTCAGATTGATAGCAGAATGTTGAAAGCAATGAAATATGCCTACCTAGACCATTTAAACCTAAAAATACATTTCTGCCCAAATCCAAGTTTTACATTTTGATAACAGGTCCCTGGAAGTAAAGCGCTTATGTCTGAAATGCTGATACAGTCTTATTTGTGATGATATGAATGGGCCATTGTGTCAGGAAATGAAATAAAAATTGCTGTGTTCATAGGATCCTGCTTATTTTCTAAACCTCTTTGCACTTAATGTTACATGGAGAGATTAAATAGCACGGCTTTCAGTAGCTCTGATAGAGCTAGATATGGTGTTAAGCTCTGCTTAGAGATTTTAGAAATATTCTTTAGTCTTATTTATTTATATTCATACCACACCCCACTCACGAGAACATAGAATTTGAGTCTCAGAAATTGAATTGTATTCCTTTTAATTCTCATTTTTAACCTGCCCACACTTGTGACACCTGTTCTTGAAAAGTAAGGTATAAAAATCCCAGCATGCTTTAAAACATATCCAAGCGGTTTTCTTGGGAACTCTTTTTGCTTCCAATTTCTGAGAAATACTGGTTTAATAAGCAACACACTAGTGACCAGACAGCCAAATGGTTCTGTCTCCCTTCACGTTCAGTCACGGGGAGAAATGCAACTATTTTTTAGAATTATTGACAGCATAATTCTGCTCTAGTGGGGACAGGAACTGGTTGACCGTAGGTACAGTTTCACATTTCTAGTTCAGCACATGAGCCCCATTATGCTGGCTTTCTTTCCAAATCACTTCTGAGTGTTAAATAAACAACTACAGGTTTTACTTTGTTCTCCATTAACATAAATCAATGTGGTTTTTTTTTCCAGTTTGGAAATAATAACTACATGAACATGGCCGAGGCAAACAACGCCTTCTTTGCTGCCAGCGAGGTGGGTGTCTGTCTTACCGTGTCTGTTCGTGTTTTATGTGTGTATAGATAATTTAATAGGCTTGAAGGGAAAAGCAAGGTATCGGATTTCTCTCTCATTCTCTCCTGTGGCACAAGGTAACAACTTTGGAGGAAAATGAGAAAAGCCTATTGGAAAAGAAAATAATCGACAAGACTTTATTATTGTCCACAGGCTGTTGTTAACATTTGGAACTTTAGTGAATCTCTTAATGGAAAAAAAGACATGCACAAACAGTAATAAATATGTAGAAAGCACACAGAGAGGAGACAGAGAGAGAGACCTAAGCAGATAACTGATTAATTTGGAAACTTTAATAGAAAGTATTTTGTTTCATAACTTCCTTGACTGTAATGGTTCAGGGAATTATCTCAGACAGAGTTACGGTTCCTAGAGTGGTGTGCAATGAGTATTTTGTGGTTAGAACCCTATCCCTCGCACAATGCTCACAATAGTAGATGTTCAATGAGAAATTATTGAGTGTCTTAGTCAATGAATAAACATGGCCCAATGTGACTATGGGTATAGCAGGAATTCTGGGTGACAGGCTCTCCATGCAGTGCCATTTTAATTCCGGTTTTTGCTAGCTTGTGGGTATAAGTGGGGTAAGCATTGTCTTCTTGTTTTTTGTTCTTTCTACTATATTTTTAATAGTGACTTCTCACCTTTGTCTGGTCTCATTGGCATGCCTTCCAAAACAAACAAACAAAACAACCACCTCAAGATAGACTTATGAGATTTAACATTTTCAAACATGACCAAACAGAAGTGTGAAATCTATCCAAGTGGAACAGTTCCTCTGTGGCTTGGGCAACAAAAAAGTCTTCATTTTCCAAATACATTCAAATATAGAAGTGTGAACTAGCTTGACCCTAGAGACAGAAAATAATAATGGCTTTGCAAATGATCTTGGTACAGGGGAACAAGTGATATGAAAGAAATTAATGTCTAAAAATTATTAGCGTGAGTGGAAACTCGAGAAGTAAGGGTCTTGGTAGATTAATCATTTTCCAGTGGCCATCCTATTTCCAAGCGGAAGACAGTTTAGATAGAGAAAACTGCTTGGCACTGGCTGCTGTGCTGTTTGGGATAATGAACACAAACCCCATCTGTAAGGACAACATGATGTTTCATTCTGTGGGGTTTTTTTTCCTCTACATTTGAATCAAACATTGATGAAAGCTGTGTTGCCAGCAGCTGTTCAGGAACAATTTAATTCCAGCTGTGATAATTCACCGTGTCAGACGTCGGCTGTTATATGTTGATACAACAGTTCTACAGATTTGCATTCTTATCAAAAGGAACAAATGTTTTGAACATTTCAGTACAGATGGTATTAACCATGCACATACTACATTAACATGTTCAAGGTAAACACTGAAAAGTCAATATCTGTAAAAATTGATCACATAAACAAACGCTAAATGATTAATTTGATCAAAAGCCCATGTCCTTCATTGTTGATGGGATTTATGGTGACATGTATTCTTTCAGGAAAAAAATGTTAGGGATTTGCCATGCTGAATATTAAAATTGATGTTTTATCTTTCTCTTTTCTTTGTGGAAGACTTTACACGTAATATTTTACATCTCTTTAAATGTAGTTAAGATTTTAGCATCTCCTTGGTTACATATTACAATGTTATTTCATTGCATTGTTTTATTAGGTCAATGTAGACATATATAGCTTCTAACATAAAATTAATGTGTCTTTAAAAAAGATTATGCCACAGGGACATATTATATATAACATGTCTCTCTATTTTCCTTAGCAAAAATAAAAAATTGAAAACCTCTTTAATTTTGACTGCCTGGCCTGAGGTGTGCTTTATATTGGAGTTTAAGATCTTATGTAATGGCTTCACTGTGCATCTTAACATGGTCAAAAAATAAAGCAGAGTAAATGCTAATGTGCC
Source organism: Sigmodon hispidus (assembly GCA_004025045.1). NCBI lineage: Eukaryota > Metazoa > Chordata > Mammalia > Rodentia > Cricetidae > Sigmodon > Sigmodon hispidus. The sequence continues at coordinate 126,084 of PVIH01003481.1, forward strand.
ACATTATAGTTCTCATCTAATTTCCCAATCACTGCATTAAAAGTAAATTTATCTGTATTTTTGTTAACATTTTAATGAGTGCTAACTAATTCTGGAAGCCTTTAGGTTGGCATGTTGTAAAGCCTAAATGTGCCTGAAACTAGTTTTCTTCACATGGACAATGTCCTGCAGATAACAGTACAGGGACTAGAGTCTAAGTTTGAAATTCACACATTAGATTCATGTTTTCTATCTGTGTCATGATTACTCTGACCATTTTTAAAGTACTTTAAATATTTATTGAAATAATATTTCAAGTGTTAATTACAGTGGTAATGAAAACAGCCAAATGCCACATATCAAGAATGAGTGTTTATCCGTATTGTTAATGTGATATGTTAGATTTCATTAAGCAGTAATGGGGTAGCAAATGAGTCACAAATTACAGTTGCATCTGTTACTAGACCACATTAGTGCCAAAATAACAGCGAATGCAGCCATAGGGTTACGTTCATTAGCCAACCGCATTTGTGGCCAATTCATCCCTTTGTTGCTAAGAACTCAGGGTACCACAGTAAGAGACTGCCATTGGGGGGTTATCATTGCAAGAATGCCCATGTCAGAATATCAAATGCTTCATTTTGGCTCTCAGATGCTTTATGAGGTTGCAGTGTTTTTACAAGTATTGAGTTTACCAAGGTGCTTCAGGTGGCCACTTGCCCTGCTATTGATTTCCATACTTCAGGAGCTCTTTCCTTCTGGTGAGTTGCAAACAGTGCTTGTCAGGTTCTATGTGCAAAAAATGCTTTCCTTTGAACACCCCCCCCCAACTTTTGAGTTTGTTTCTTTTTCCTTCCAGGTAGTTATTATATAGCATCATAATTAAGAGTTTGAAAAATGATAATTTTCAGCTCTTAATTAGGTCTCTTTATCAATAATAACAGACTCCAATTACCCCATGCCAGTTCAGTCTTTCAAATACTATTAATAATAAATGAACTACATCTGTGACCCTCTTAGCTAGAAGTTTAAAAAAAAGATATCTAAGTGGCCCCCAATCCCTGGGCCTCACCAATATGTAGGTTAATGTATGTATATATATATATATATATATATATTTATATAATAAAATACGACTAATACAACAATAATAATCTTGGATATTGGTACTCTTCTCTCCTCACATGACCTGCATGTTTAATGTAGTTAGAATGCAAGGCAGCCCTGATATTCTCCAAAGACCTCACTTTAAAACACAGCCTGTAAGAGCATCAGTACCATTCATGAAAAACAATACAGTAAGATTTACATAGGTTCTAAGACATAACATTTTTTAACTAAGAGAACGGACAGCACCCATGTCCATATACTTACTGTAGTTATATATCAGTGTAGTTTTGTACTCTCTAGGTAGTCTTTAGTAGCTGAAGCCTGGTAGATGGTGTTCTGATAAATACATGTGGAAATGCTCCTGTACAACAAAACAACTCTTCTTATAGTTTCAATAAAAGCACCAGCATCTTTTAATATGAGCCACAATAATTCTTACAGACAACATTATACAACACAATAACACTCTCCATTCCAGATTTTTTTTAACAGTTGGGAATATGCCAATAAAGAAAAAAATTTAAAATCAAGCCACAAATTTAATATTACTTTTTTTTATAGTTAGTGGCAGAAAGTAAACACATGTAATGTTCTCCTCTGAGTTAATGTTGTGTGTGTGTTCATGCCACAGAATTATCAGCATTTTATGAAGCATGTGGATTGTGTAAGAGATTTGAGCTGTTTCGCTAACATATCAATAAAGTGGCAATTTGTTATATAGCCAAATCTAATGTCGCCGATGCTCCAACTAACAACAAAGACAGATGTTGCTAATTAACTACGCATTAAAAAACTGTTAATACTGATACTTCATTAAAACCATATGATAATGAGACTTAAATCCTTAATCAGAATGATCAGCAAAATTTTATATATGGAAATCTGTGTTTAAAATGTTTTCATCTGAGAAATAAATATTTGGCCTAGATATGTAATGTTTGCGTAGAAAGTCTCTCTTCTTGCCTCTAAGGAGGGATAAAATACAGGAAGTGAATGTGACAGTGTCTGCATTTTGTTTCCTCTTAGCAGACATTTCACACCCCAAGCCTTGGGGATGAAGAGTTTGAAATTCCACCAATCACGCCTCCTCCAGAGTCGGATCCCACCCTGGGCATGCCCGATGTACTGCTACCCTTTCAGGCTCTCAGCGATTCGTTGCCTTCCCAGGGAAATGAGTTCACACCCCAGTTTCCCCCTCAAAGCCTGGATCTTCCTTCCATTACAATCTCGAGAAATTTGGTGGATCAAGATGGCGTACTTCATAGCAACGGGCTGCATATGGTAAGCAACCCACTCATTACCTGGTATTTGCCATCACATGGTAACGAGCTGAGGGATTGATCTCACAAACATGCCTGTCTGCTGATGGGCACTTAGATTATACTCTGATTGCCCTTTTAATATAGCTAGTACTACATTGCTCTCTAGAATTGGAAGATTGACAGCCATGGAGAATGGCCAACAAGAGTCTTCCTCTATGAAATGAACTTTAGGGAGGCTGTTCACTGCTCTGGAGGTAGCTGGTCTTTCCTTGCCTTTGTTTCATGGGGAGATGTGCATGCAGTAAGACTCAGAGGATCCTTTAAATATGGAAGCCCTCTTAGCTGCCCAGGGTTTTTGTTTGTTTGTTTTGTTTCTTTGACTTGTTGAATTAGAGCATAATGGCATAATGTGTATGATACATGGTTTGTTCTCCTCTTGAATTAAATATAAATGGTAATAGAGAGGGAAGGGGAAAATCTGCTTGTAACCAGCAGAGAAAAATAGGGCCTGAGTTACTGTGTGAAATACACCTAATTGTGTTATTTATTGTCACAAACATTGACTAAGACACCCTAGAGAGCAAAGATTACTAATGTGATAATTTTATTTCTATTTTTCTTAGTGTGCAATTATAGTCAGCAATCACCAGAGTAAATCTGCTTAAGTATTTTAAACTCTTCTGCTGGGATTGTGTGTTTTTATCTCAGCACAGTATATAATGCATTTGTGTCTGTGGAGGTAAGGTTCTAACCAGGCGTCTTAAAACAAGATTAATAGTTTATAGTGCTTCTTGTTTTTTTCAAACCATGATAAAAGGAGACAGATGTGTTGGTATAACAAAAACAAATCCTGTTGCTTGTTTACATATTTCTCAGTGCATTAAGACTATACCAGTGATGTTTATTGGTTTCATTTTTATTTCCCCAGATAACAACGTATGATTACAAAATATGTATTGGATTAACAGTGCAAAGATTCAGTGTGCTTTTTGAAATGTAAGATTACTTTCCCAAATAGGATTTCGGCAACATAATTTTCTTTGCCTGTGATCTTTTGTGTTTGAGCTGAACACAAAGGTTTTCATTTTTACTTTTCTTTTTCTTTCTTTTTTTTTAGTTTTGTCAGAGAAGAATGCAGTGAGCAGGCAGGAAATAGCCATTAAGTATTCATAAATGTTCCTTGACATCATAAATAATTATTTCCTGTGGACTTTCTTACATTTGTGTCCCTTAGACACTGGAAATGGAGGGATCCTCTACAGTCTAGCTTGCAATGTACTTGGAAAATAATAAAGATAAAAAGGGTATTTAGTCACCAAGGGAGTTTACTGTGGCTGTCCATATTTATAGATGCTCAGCCAGGCTCATTCAAGTTGCAGAAATACTTAAAAGACCATATAATATATGCTAAAATGTGTACTTTATTAAATTGGTAAATATTTATTAGTAATATAAGAATCTGCCTTTAAATTAAACATCTGATGAATTACCTTGCCTCAAAGCTATAAAACTGTTATTGCTGCTATAAAAAAGTGTAAAGGAGGCATTTTGACTATGAAATTTCATTTCATGGTCAATTGAATTTACTATATTGGAAAGAACTAAAGATGGAATCATAAAATAATTATGATATTCACATACACTTAAAGACAATGCTTTCCTGGGCTGGTGTTGGAATCAAGACTCAGTTTTTAATGCTTTCTTTGTAATGTATGGCTAATCACTAAAGCAGTTCAATTATTCCATTGATTTTTTTTTTTTTAAGTAGAGATACTTTAAGTGCAGGCTCTCGTGTTTACATAGGCCTCATCATGGCTATAGTTACTGGTTTGAAGGTCCGCTCAAGCCGAATGCTATTTATTTTGGCTTGAAGCAAAATAATCTTGTTGGAAATTCTAGTAGAATTTCACCTTGAAAAATGTCATGGGATTTTAAATCACAAATGTTGGGAAAAATAAAATGTACCAAGACAGAATTATGATGAATACAATGTGTCGTTGGCTTTGTTCCGTGGACTCCTGACATGCTCACCTGTAAACTTGAATTCAGAATCGCCAGAGGCATGGTTAAAAATAGGTTATGTCAAGGTTCCTCTCTATCTCCCTCCGGGTACAGAGTTGCTGGCTACATCATAATACTCTATGCAAGCCTCCTGTGAGATTTCCTGTAGGAAGGTCAATACAGAAATAATAAATAATACTGTATATATCATACGTTGAGCATCCTAGTGCACGTGGGATATTTCATACCCTGTGCAAGTAACAAGTTTTATTATCCAAATGAATATGGCCGCCTGTGAGGGATTGCTATGGTGATTTAAGCTTATCATATAAGAAAGAAAGGCAGTTTGTTTATGTCATATCGGACCAGCTTTTCCTCAGAGCTCCATTGGTTTTGCTTTAGAAAGACTGACAGTTTGTCACAGCACTGATCATCTGCATTATTGTTGGCAACAAGCACACCATGTTTATCTTCCTTCAATTTATGCCATTATATTTAAAAACAGAAAGCAGGATGGAAAAGGAAGAGAGTGAAAAGAGTCCAGTGATTAGCATTCACATTTCAGAATATGCAAATACCCCTCTGGTGTTCAAAAGAGAATTACTGAAAAAAAAAAAAATCAAATGTTCGTGCATTTGTAGCTTCAAAGAACAACCTTGATTTGCTTGTGGTGGGCACAGAGGTTTTAAAACCAGATGTGGTTGGGCAGGTCAAAAGCAACAGTAGATTTTTACTTAAAAATTTGTTACCTTTAAGCATTATTGTCAGTTTAGCTGATCATCTGGAAGTTATTTTAATCTACAAAAGATTGCAATTCTGAAAAATGACAATAAAGCTCCAAAGGGTTTTTTTTTTAACACCTCTCCATAATCTGCCCAGCCTGCTGAGTAGCTCCGACATCAGTAGTACATCAATTTCAGAAAGTGGATTATTTTTACTAGACAGCTATTGTGACATATTGGGTCAGTCATAAATGAAAGATATTCATGCAAGCATGCAATACTTGTAATGAAGTCTCACTCTGACCTTCTGTATGATTGATTCTGTAATTTAGTTTTCTCAGGCAGTGCCTGAAATGAAATGAAATCATGTTGAACAAGTTTTGAATACCCACAGTGCACCAGGAGAAGAAAAATCTGCAGCCCCAGAGGCTTGAGAGAGAACAGATGAACGATTTATCTCTATGCTATTATAGCCTTTGCCAGCATTCAACATTTCTTTTTCTTTTTTTTTTTTCTTTCTTTTTTTTTCTTATTTGGCTTAAGTACTTAATTCTGCAGGTAGCTGTAAATGGGAAAATAAAATGCTGTTCAGATTATAAATGACAGGACAGGAGTATGTGCAGGGGGCTGATAAAATATCTTGAATAGAACTGACCTTTCATGTAGCTGAAAGTTACTGGGGGATTCATTCTCATAATTACCATATAGATTATTTTTATTTCTTTCCTGCAATGAAACATTTCGGAGAGCAGTACTGCTGATTGAATGAAAATTGAACTTGTTAACATTCCTTTCAGCTCAGCCTGTTGTACATAACAGAAGGTTAGCTTTGATGAATTTCAAAATTCTCTTTGATATCTAAGAAACAGACAGTGAAGTAATTGTTTCTAGTTTGATATTTTGTGTGCCCCCCAAAAGAGAATTTATAAAACACACTGATAATTCACACACGTTATCTGCCTGCATTATGTTTCCTGTGTAGAAGGTCTACGTGTTCTGTTTGATCTTGCTTTGGATTTATTTGTGATAGAGAGAGAGCGAGAGAGAGAGAGAGAGAGAGAGAGAGAGTAAAATGCTGTGTTGGTGCTGTAGGGCTGGAAATTGAAAACTGGGGAGGTAAAGGAAGCATATTCGAGTGTAAAGTGTCCAGATCTGTTCAGATGAGAGAGAAAAGGCTATGAAGGGACTCAGGCTTCACATGCTAATGACATGCTTAACTAGAAATCCAGGTAGATAGCATCTATGATCAGAAAAGTGGGAATTTATAAAAATGATATGTCTAAAATTACCAAACGCATTTTACAAGTTTTTCTTTCTTCACACAGCCGGCATAGTTCTAATTTTGATTAAGTTATTTTTGTCTTTATGCAATGATTTTTCTGCTATCTTATACTTTCAAAGAAAAAAAAAACTTACAGTCAAAGAAATAGCCCACTACCAATTAATACATTGTTTTTAGTAATGTCGCTTAATGTGTTACAGATAAAACAGTTATTTCATGGGTCATTAATGTGTTTAATGTGTGGAACGTTCTATTAAAACAAGCCCTTATTATTATTATGAACATGTTCATTTCCATTGTCAACAAAGGCTGCGCAGCCGAATTCCATAGGATGGTTACCGCTCAGCCATCGGGGACTGGCAAGTTCTCAAACAGATTGAATGATTGCTGTGCCTGTGTATTTTAAGTGGAGTTGCTGTCAAAAACCGTTTTCATTGTTAGTTAACAATGAAAAAGGAGCAAGCCCCTCACGTTTAGTGAGCAAGGCCTCAACTATACAAACTCTGAATTATAAAATCGAAGAATATTAACCACTATCAAAAACTGAGAGAGCACCTACTAAGCTCTATGGATTATTAATAACTAGAAATGTATTATGCCACTTATAACATGGGTGAGTTTTTTTGTTCTTTTTAACAATCAATGATCCTACCTAGAGTATCAAAACACACAGTCTGAATGCTTAGAGATGGTTAACACCAAAGACATCTTTCATGTAGCTGCTACTCTGTGTTGGACTGGATGCGAAATCTACAAGACACACACTTTACTGCTTTCTTTCCTAGTGAAGCATAAAGCCTAGAGTCATCTAATGCTTAAAATATTCTTTCTGCTTGGCCTATAAATACCACTGACCCTCATCACACAGGTGCTGTGCTGTTGTTAAGGTCAGAGTCAGGGTTATCTATAAAAGTAGGCGTGTGCTCAGAACTAATAATTGCTATTAGCTGATGTGCAAAGCCATGCATGGCAGCTGACTTGATTGGTGAGTTTTAAAGGAAGTTATCTATACTTCCATAGTGACATGGTCAGCTTATTCCCACATAGCATGTGTCACCTAGAGTTACATGCTGCCAGACCTTATCAGTGCTGGGAGACTATAGAGGTGCCTTTTTGTAAAGTTCAAATTTCTGGATACAACCTGACATGATGGCACTGTATGTGTTAGAGAAAAACTACCACCACTCTGTGTGGTTATCCCAGAATCTTACTGTCACAGAAGTTGCCATCTTGTGGTAGGTGGCCTTTGCCAGATTTTCACCACCACCACCCCTGAAGCTCCAGGGAGGCAGGAAAATCTCCTACCCCTACATGTTGGCCTTTGTGGGGATGACACTGGGTCTGGAGCTATTCTGTTCTTCAATATCTGAAGGATGGATGGACAGTGAAAGCATATTTATTTATTATCAGGCATACTTGACTGCTATGTTAAAATGAAAGGAAGGAAACTTAGACTATAAACAGTTGGGAAGCTGGAATTGCCCTCTAAAACTTTAATATAGGATTAAGGAAAATCATCATGGTACTGACTCTGCTAAGACAAAGGGGAATCACGGCAACATGAGTGACATGCCATAGAGTGCTTGATAACAAACTGGAAATTTTTATTTTGCAAGTAAACTGTTAATTAAAATGAGACTATTTTGCACAAAAAATTTTTCATAAAATTTTGATGAATGGAAAGTTGGTGGAGTGGGACGGGAGAGGTGACTCAGCTCTTAAGAGCTCAAACTGCTCATGAAGATCCAGGTTTGCCTCTATTATTCCTTCAACCACATTGAGTGGCTCACAGTCACCTCTAATTCCACTTCCAGGGGAACTGGCTGCCTGTGCCCCCGACACACACACATACACACCTGAAAATAAAAAAAAAATCCTAAAAATAAAGTTGGTCAAATAGGAGTTTGTGATTCTCATTGGCTTGCTTAGTGGCATTTACATCATGGTCTAAGGGGTTAGAAATATGGGCTAAGCATAACTGTTTGCTTGATTGTTGATAATTTATAAATAAAAATTTAAAATTGCTATAGAACATGCCTAAATAATTGAGCATAAAATTGCTGGCCTATATTTCATATTTGTAGTTAATCTGTTATTTTTAATACAACGTAATATTTATTATAGATAATTGTTTAATTATTCCAGTTCTCAGGAATATTGATTAAAAACTGGCTCAGTGGAAATCTATTTAGTCACACTCTCTCATATTTGGGTTATTGGCTTCTTAATTGGATGCTGTCCTCCAGTGTGAAAACCTGATGTTGGGTTGTTACAGAGAATATTTACTCAACCCTGAGATAGAAAGACCATAAGTTACATTAGAATATGAGATTTAAAATGCCTATTTAATGAGTGTAAGCATGTAAAATAGAAAAATAATAATAAGTGATACTAAAAGAAAAATAAGTAAATGTAAAGGCTTAGAGTTTACATTTTGGGGAAAAAACAATGCTAGGGAAAATACTTCTTTCTGTACCAATATAAATGTGCTGCTCAATACTTAAGTTTAAAAAAGATTTAACTATGCAGGGAGCTTCCGGCCTCCACAGATGAGAGTACACTGTATCCTTGTGCCAGTCTTCCTGGACACCGGAGTTCTCTGTGTGGTTTGCAGTCCTGGCTGTATAGCGGGAACTTACCTAGTCAGGGAGGTTTTCTTAGCTGTCTTCTGATGTTGATGAGTCAAGGAGAAAATCTTGTTGGGAAATAGTGCTTCTTTCACACCTTTCTTTTGTCTGTACATAAGAGAAAGCCACCTTGGGCCATAAACTTAGGCTGCTCCCAGGGTTTATAGACCCCATGTTATGATTTCTTCCTCTTGGTAGTTATCCAGTGTTTGCCTCGGCACCTGTGGGCTGAGTCTTTCACTATTTTAGTGATGAGATGTTTCTTTACTAATTATCCACATTTTAACAGTTTGTTTTGGGGTCAGGAGAGATGGCTCAGTAGTTAAGATTGTCTACTGCTCTTGCAGAGGAATTTGACTTTCATCTCCTGTACCAAATGGCTCATATAAGCCTGTAATTCCAGCTCCAGGTGAGCCAACGCCCTCTTCTGGCCTGCTCAGGTAGTGTATCTGCATTCATGTGTGCACACCTAAAACACACACACACACACACACACACACACACACACACACACACAATCATAAACTTTTATGTCCATCCCCACACCCACCCAGGCTGGTCCTGCAGCTATTTAGTCTCAAATAATCACACAAAGGCTTATATTAATTATAAATGGTTTGGCCTAGGCTCAGGCTTATTACTGTCTAACTCTTATATTTTAAGTTAACCCATATTTCTTATTTATACTTGGACACGTGGCTTGGTACCTTTTCTGCAGTAGCATTTTTATCTTCCTTCCTCTGCATCTGGTTGGCATCTCTGCTCTTTTGCTTCCCAGAATTCTCCTAGTCTGGTTGTCCTGCCTCTACTTCCTAACTAGCTTCCAGCCAATATGTTTTATTAAATCAATGTTTACAGTGACAAATATTTACAGTGTACAAAAGCATAGTCCCACAGTGCACAGAGAGAGAGAGAGAGAGAGAGAGAGAGAGAGAGAGAGAGAGAGAGAGAGTTTAAATAATAAAAGATGAATCTTAAAACACAGTTAACTTAGATGTTTAATATTTAATACTAGACAGGCAGGGTTTGGGGCAAATTAAGAAAACATGAGACTGCTGACAAAATGGCCATTGGTTAGCCTCTTGTTTAAAACAATGAAGAGACCCTTTGACCAGGTACAGGGAGAAGCACCCCTCAGAACAGTGATCCCTTTGGGGGAGCCATATAGATGGTACTTTCAGGCCCATAGATGGCCAGTAATGCTTTTCTATGAGAGATCTTGAGGACCTCAGTATCCCCAGGGACCTTCTACAGTTGGATATTAATCCTTGAGTTCCCTTCAGAACACAGTTGAACATCTCATGTTAATGTAGTTGAACTGCCCATAACAAGTGGTCAGTTCATATTTATTGGAATGAATAATTCCACTAGGTAGGAGAATTATCATTGAATGTCCAGTGGCATTCTGATTCACTACCATCCAGATGTTCTGAGCCAGTCTGTCAGATCTATCATTTTCTAGTCAATATCCATCCTTTAGCCTAGGGGCCCTGCTGTTTTTGACCCTGTATTGGCAGCCTCTGGTTGGCTGTGCAGCGCTGCATCCTGCTCTGACCACTGCATCTTCACACATCACCCCTGTTGGGGAATGCTGCCCCTTTCCCTAGCTGTTGATTTCTGCCTCCTTTTGTACCTTATTTCTTGGGGTTCTTCATCAAGGCTGTCTGCCTACCTTGGCCCATTGCCATCTGTCCACTCCTGTCCCTTTTCTTCTCTCCTGCCTAATTCTGCCCCCAGCACTTATGAGCACACACTATGCTGTCTCCTTCAGTTTGGACATGAAGCTCCCACTGCTGGCAACATGAGTTTTTCCCAAGTGCTGAGTGAACATTGGACCTGGTGGTTGGGCCCTTGCTTAACCTGAGTGAGATCCTTTGCTTGAATGCAGAACCCCTACATAAAATTAAATAATCAGACAAATAATAAATGTTGTAAAGGTTACTGGTATTTAAGTCATGTTGCTTACAGAGCTCTCGTATAGTCCATTACTTATTTTGTCCAAATAAGTTGACCACTGACAAGTCTTTCAAGCCTAATTTTATAAGGGAGGAAATGATTTATAAAAACATATTATGTTTCTTTGGGCTTTGTTTTGGTTATACATTTTCTTGCTGTGTTACTCCTATCTGGGAAAGCTATGAGCAAATACAAATTCTTCTGTCCTGTGCTGGTTACAGTAAATATGACACATCATCTTAATTTCTGTTGAAGGTTTAAAAGAAATCACATTTAAGTTTTTAGTTCCCAAAGACTGAGAATGAGTACTCGTTAAATGCTCAGTATGAACTTTTAAAAAGAACTGACTTAAAAAAAATAAAATGAGTCCTAAGAACTCTTTTGTTTGTTTGTTTGTTTTTGTGATACTAGGGATTGGAAACAGGACCCCATCTATGGTAGACAAGCATTCTAGTACTGAGCTACATCCCCAGCCTAGATATCTTTTAAAGATTACTTTTTACATAGAAAATGACGGGAGTTGATAAGGCTCACATTCTTCTGAGCAGTTGTTACTAATTGGTGGCCCCACAGAAGCTTGAACCTTTATAGTGTTGAGGCTATAGGTACTTTGGCCACTAATCTTATATAATAGTCCTTCAATATAGGAAACTGAGATAGGGTGGCTGTGAGCCATGAGGAATATTGGCACGTTCTGATGAGTAGATTATATGTGGTATCTTGTCTATGGGAGATACAAAGGACAGATTAATAATTTCTTGGATCCGAAGACTTATGCTTGGCAAAGCTTTGGTCTTGCCACCAATATTCTTCACAATAATTTCCCAAGTGCAGAAGAACACTGTCTTTTTATGAAACAAAATGAGAGAACTCAGTTTAGAAAACAAATGGATGGTGGCTATGGAGAGCCCAGGACCCATTCTCTTTTCTTTCTGCTGGCCCCATCTATCCTCAGGGCAGCGTGACTCAGTAGAACACCATTTTCCCACTGATCAGGAGTCACTAGCCAATGACTATTGGCCCAGAGACTCATCCTTGTCTGTCTAAGGATTGGTACAGTAATAGTACCCAGTCCCAGGGGTTAAATTAGGAAACATATGCTGAGTTTAGCCCAGATTGTAGCACCCAGAAAACACCAAGCATGGGTTTCTCGTCAGTCCCCAGAAGGAGTGCTACAGAAGACAGCCCCGTAACAAAGGTATGAGTGGCAGGTAGCCTCTGTCTGGAACCTTGCTTCTTAGCTGCCATTTTGCTGACAAGAATCCATACAAAGTGCTGTTTTGGGGGCCCAGTTAGTAAGCATCTGTCTGGGCTGATTTTCACAGGCATTGGAACAGTGAGAGTCAGTTGACTTCTCTATGGAAAATGAAGCTTCATAATCAGACTTAGTTAACATTAGTTAACATGGCCATGCCAGTTACCTGAGCCATTATTACTCAGTCAACATTAAACCTATTTAAGTGTACTATGGAAGTTGCTTAACAACTTTAAAACTTTCAAATGTAAGTCTGAAAAGATTAAGAAGGCATCCCAGAAGATATATGGGCAGGGCAACTAAAATAACATGAATCAATTACCTATTACTGAGAATAGAAGTAAGTCATGAAACCTCAAAGAACATGAAAGACTGACAATGGTCAGGAGTTTTGAGTGGAAACGTCCTGAAAGCCAACACTTTGAAGACTGAGTCAAGAAGGACTAGCCTTGGCTACACAGTGATTTTGAGGTCTGCCAGGATTACCCAAGGCCCTTTTTCAAACAAAATGAAACAAAATCAGGAGTTCAGAGCCAGCCTTGGCTACAGCCTGAAATAAAGAAGGCTTTGTTTCAAAGAAAACAAAAAAATACTGACTCCAACAGTCACTTTGACTCAACCATTGTGTGTTCTCTTCAATCCTGTTTTTTTCTGAGTCATGTTTTAATTTTTACTTGCTTTGTTTGTCTATTGGTTGTGTTTTATATTTATGTATTTATTTTATCTTTATATGAAGAAGTTAAGACTCCCTTCTTGTTGATCTAATTCTGTCTCTTATAATGTGACCATTATTAACAGTTAAGATCACTTTTTAAAAAATAAAAAGGGACTCTGTTCTACAGTTATCCTCCAATTTCTCTTCTCACCTCTTGGATTTCACACTAGCTTAGTCTTCACCACGCAACAGTGATTTTTGTCCCCAAAAAGCATTTCTAGAAGGGAGAGAGGCTGATTAGTTCTAGTGGCTACGGATGCTGCAGAGGTACCACAGAATGCAGAGGACATAGTCCACACCTCCAGTTACCTGGCCCATTGCAAAAAGCCTTAACAGAAAGACTCCAAAGAGAAATAGTGGGGAATCCTTAACTTTGACATAAAATGAGATGCTAGGTCACCCCAAGTCAAGAGAATTAGGTTTTAGTAAAATCACAGACTCACTGCAAATGACAAGTCTGAAAGAGGTGGCTGAAAAGGCATGGCTTCATTTTGCCTTCTTTGGTATAAAAAGGAAAGAAAAGAGAAAGAGACAGCAGTAGCCTTAATGGCTTTATGTAACTCTCTCTCCAAACATGGAAGGCTACTTCTCAAGTCAGGGAAATAATTTTCACAGAAAACTAATGCTGACAGTGAAGTCCCCACCTGCTATCTCTGAATATTTTTAGAAGATTATGACATTAAATCATGGTGGGTTCAGCAAAAGAAAAACAGAAGCAAAGTGGATTTAAATGAAAGCACTGGTGTGGGAGCCAAGACACTGAATGACTTCCAGATGCCCTTGGCCATGTCATTCAGAATTACGATGACCCTGGTTAACACACCACACGGCTGCATGGAAAAGATTTTTTTTACCACCGACAGATTCTGCTCTTGAAACCATAGCTCCGTGTCTGTCTGGCTGCTCTTGTTTGGGAATTTACATTTCCACAAGGGTACACCATAGATGGGTCCTCCTCTCACACAATGGGCTAGAGAGTCATAGAACCAGTGCTGAGTATGAGAAGGACACACTCATAGCTGAACGCCTAAAAGGATGGTCTTTTTTGGAAAATTGTGTTTTAAGAAAAGCAATCAAAGGATCATCCAACAGCAAGACAGCTGGGTTGCATCTTTGCATTTTGTGCTTCTGGCCTTTCATCTTTGTGGCATGTATCTAAGTGTCTGTCAAAGCTCCAATGGTGCTGACCCACCTACAGAGTTGCTAACCTTGCAAGTTCATTGCTATCTGGGAAAAGTAAACTTCTCTTCTTTCCTTTTCACTCTTATCTTTCTAGGATCAGAGCCACACACAAGTGTCACAGTACCGCCAGGATCCCTCCTTGATCATGAGATCAATTGTCCATATGACCGATGCTGCTCGCTCTGGGATCATGCCTCCTGCCCAGCTGACTACCATCAACCAGTCTCAGCTCAGTGCACAGTTGGGCTTGAATCTTGGAGGGGCAAGTGTGCCCCACACATCTCCTTCACCTCCAGCAAGCAAGTCAGCCACTCCATCCCCTTCCAGCTCCATCAATGAAGAGGATGCTGATGAGGCAAACAGAGTAAGTTAAGGTGGCCACCTATGGAGCCTAGCAGACAGCTGGGCCAGCACTTGCTCATGTTATGGGTCACATTCATGCTGTCACCTTTTTCTTCATGGATTTGGAGAAACCTTTCAGTTGGTGGTGCTTTAAGTTTATGGGTTGTTTTGTTCACATACTATTTTTAGTGAAAGTATGCTCAAATGGAGGTTGGAGACCTGGAGGTCTCCAAGAGCTGTAAGACGTTAGGCAAATCCTGTAAGTCTTTTTAGGCTTAACTGTTCTGAGCTGCAAATGGAAGGGCCTATACTCAGTTTCCAAATATTCTAGATTCTTCACAAGTTCAAAAGTGCTCAGGTTCTGTTGCAGATATGAACAAGTTTCATTCCTTTGTTAGCTGGCCACATTTCTGTAGCACTGTATCTCAGTGGTGGCCACTTGGTGGGTTTGAATTATTTTGTGCCTTTGCTTTTATCATGGAGAATGCATTTTTGAATACACATAGATTGCAGATGTGACTTTTCTGAATGCCCAGATGGGTAACTTTAATGAAAATGAGCCCTGTGATAGTACATATTATGAGTGATTATCCATTATGCTTTTACTAATGGTGTGTTCTAGACCTATTCTGTGCTTGTCAGGATTTTTGGTGTTAGTGATGTAAAGATTTCTAAGACGCTGGATGGTGCTCAGTGATAGGAGCATTTCTACTCTATGCAAGGCTCTGAGTTCAATCTCCAGTAATCTCAAATGGCTCCTCCCCTGGTTCTGAATACCAATGTTAAGACTAGTTCTAGGTGTGAAGACTGGCATAATTGATGCCACCAGTTTGCAGAGATTACAATCACTTCTGCTTGGGAGAGTGAATTAAGGAAGACTATATTGAGAAGGTTATGTTTGAATTAGGTCTAAGAGGATGTTTAAAAGTTTGTGAAGTAGAAGAGACGGACCAGCATTCTAGTTCAGCAAAAAATGAGAAGCAATGGGAAGTATGTGTCCATTTATGAGTGCCATGAAGTTTGATATGGGGTGGACAGAAACGGCTTGGGTGTGTCCTGGCATCTTCCATTGGTAAGTGAGGACTGAGCATTTGTTTGCAGAGATGATGTAATCAGACTGATGCCTTAGAGAAAGAGCTTTGGCCTTCTATAGAACACAGTACACGAGGGACAAGGGAGAAGATTGATTAGAACAGACTGGTATGCTTGTTTGTTTCCATCCGAGGAAAGAATGGGCATAGGGTACCAGGTTTTTGAGGGGAGCTGAGTAGGGTTTATCAGTAAGATGCGATGATATAGTGGAAACGATAAAGTGGGTTTGGGTTTGAGATCTAACATGGATGGGTTCGGGCTAGAGTAGGGTGGAAGGACTGAGGTCCTTACATTTGAGACTGGACCTCAGCCCTTTGGAGTTAGAACTTTAGAGTCCAGGCCCATGTGTAAGACAATGTAAGGATTAAATCATAGTCAGAATTCTGAACATCATTATCTTAACTAGCAAAGGGAAGAAGAGGAGCTAGAGAAGACTGAGAGAGGAAGAGAGGGGGCCTAGAATGATATTGCAGAAGGCAAGGAGATTTAAAGTGATGGATGTGGTTTACGGTGTCCAATCGGCACAGAGCTGACTAATGCAGAGTTAGTGACAGCCTTTTTCATGGAGACGTGATTGTGATGAAGAAAGAGAGGCCCAGACTGTGGCTGCTTAGCCAGCCGCCTTTCCTATCCAGCAGGACTCCTTCCCAACATTCGCATGTTCTCAGGTCCTTTGTCAAACAGAAATTGGCCACAAGACCCCTAACTGTCTTACTCAGTTTTAAGTGAGGGTCTAGGTTTATGTGAAGACCAAGAATCCAATTTGTTACATTTTAAGCCAGTTATCTGAGAAAGGAAGATTAAAATGATCATTATATAAGTCTTTTTAAAAGATATTTTGAACCTTTTGAAGTCAGCTACTAAAGGTGTTTTGTTTTGTTGTTTTGTTTTCCTTTAAGAGATTGTATCCTGATATATTGTTTACACTGTGGATTCTTTCTTTCTAGTATAGACTTAAAATTAATGATGGAATTGGACAAATTGTACTTTGCCTAGAGAGGCCTCAGAACTTGCCGACTTTTGAATATAGCTTTATAGAGGACACACACGATCCAACTCTCTTCACCAAAGAAGAGCTGCATGGAAAACCAGCACACTGTTAGTACCAGCACTGCCAGATTTCCTTCTGGGAAGAGAATACAATTGACTCCTTTTGAAGCTGTATTGCTTTATTCTTGTTGTATCGAAAGAAAACCTGGCTTCCATAAAGTGTCTAACTGAAAGGGATCTGGGTCTGGTTCCCCATCAAGCTTTAGGTCATTGGGTAGAATTAAACAAATCTTATTCTGAAAATTTAGTGAAAAAGACCATGAAGTCTACAGATTTATCAAATTAACTGTGTAAGTTATGAAGACTGCTCTTTTAGTACGAAGGAAAGTGAGTCCATTTGTATGCTCTGTAGATGTGGCTGTCACTCAAAACCAGTACAGTCTGGAAGGCAGCCAGTGGTTCTCAAAGGTTTAAATATTCAGTGTTCTCCAAGAAAAGTTACTGCTTATTATGTTTCTCCCTAAGAACTTTTAGTAATTGGATTAAATTCCAAGTGACCCCCATTTTTAGAAAGTTTTAAAACTCTAGTAATATTTGAAATACCATTTAAGATTGTTAAAAATCTAATCTGTTAGTAAGCTGGATCAGCTATTGTTGATTGGGCCCATGTCTAGCTTTTAGATTTTGTCAAACACTGGAGGATTCTTGATGAAAATAACCACAGACAAATCTCTTCAATGTGCTTGCACTATAATGTAGGCCAGAGAAAGCTGAAGTTGGTGAGTTATTTATCTTCCTTCTTGGTGGGTATCCCTATGATGTGGTCAGTTAAAGGCAGGAGATAGGACCTGTAGAAAAGGCTTGGTCATCAAGAGCACTTGCTGCTTTTGTAAAGGACCTGGATTTGGTTCTCAGCACCCACAGGACTGCTCACAACCTTCTATAACTCCAGTTCCAGGGATCCAGGACCCTCTTCTGACTTCCATGTGCAGTGTGAGTGTGTGGTACACAAACATGCATGCAGACAAAATACCCAAACACATAAAATAAAAATAAACAGCAGGAGATAGCAGAAAATGAATATGAAGTGTGGGTGTGTATCAGTTTGGATGTCCACCTGGATCATGTGTAGTATTCTGATTTGAGAGTTCATACTGTGAACACATCTCTATGTGGTGCTATTGCATTCAGGATTATTTGCCTTGTATAATAAATAGCTTTCTTGTAGCCCTCCCATTAGTCTTGGTGATTTTAAGCATCAGCTGATGTTCTTGTACAGGCTGTTAACATTGTGAAGAGTATTCATTTCTTTTCTATCTTTAGTTAAAGTGATTTTGACATTTTTATGTTTCTTGCTATCTTGTCCTTTAGAAAGTTATTATTTTTGGAAATGAAGGTGACCTTTCCTTTATTATGTAAGTGTAGTGATTACAGCTAATTTCTATTTGTACTTCCAGAGGCTCATTAGCACAGCATCCTTCTTGTAAAAAGAAAAAAAAAATCAGCCATACAAAAATCAATTCTGACCAGTCATACAGATGGCATGTAACTGGCAGGGGACCTTGTTTAAAATATCAGAATATGATTCACTTCCAAATGTTATTGGTTTTCCTTCTAAACCCTCTGAATGTGAACTATTGTGCTCGTGTGTGTGTGTGTGTGTGTGTGTGTGTGTGTGTGTGTAGCATTGTATATAGAAAGCCTAGCCTGGTGCAGTGTTCTGGCTTTCATTACTCATAATTGCCACGGAAAGCATATGTTGCGAATATACTGAAGCTACTTCCGGGTCTCATTAATCAGTGTTCTAAATGCTAATCTCTGTCGTCCAGTTAACTCTAAGCAAGTTTGACCCTCCCCCTGCTTTGGTGGTGATTCATCTGTTGATGA
Source organism: Sigmodon hispidus (assembly GCA_004025045.1). Lineage (NCBI taxonomy): Eukaryota > Metazoa > Chordata > Mammalia > Rodentia > Cricetidae > Sigmodon > Sigmodon hispidus. The sequence goes on from PVIH01003481.1 coordinate 144,486, forward strand.
TTCTTAACAAAACCTTCAAAGAGCAACTGTGACTTGGAGTAAGTCTTGCTGTATTCTCTGCAAGTTCATTCTAGGCAGTGAATTTTCTCCCTGCTTTGCAGGCCATTGGAGAGAAAAGAACGGCCTCAGATTCTGGCAAGAAGCCCAAGACTCCAAAGAAAAAGAAAAAGAAAGATCCCAATGAGCCTCAGAAGCCAGTGTCAGCATATGCCCTGTTTTTCAGAGACACACAGGCTGCAATTAAAGGCCAAAACCCCAATGCAACCTTTGGAGAGGTCTCAAAAATTGTAGCATCTATGTGGGACAGCCTTGGAGAGGAACAAAAACAGGTAAGACAAGCATATAGTATGGACAAGTATTTAAAAAGCATCCAAAATATTTCTTACATCTACTATGATAGCTTCCTAAGAAAGCACATTTAACTAAGCTATGGAGTTAAAACACATGCAAACAACTATACTTGTATTGATTTCTAGTCAGCTTATGGGTACATGTTCAAAATTTGTTCACAGGAGACTTGGAAGAAATCTAAGCAGTAACCTGCAAGCATAAACTTTTGATGATAATCTTTTCATTTTAAATAATGTAGAATTTTCCCCTGTGTTCAGAAAGGGCCCTACAAAGGGATTAGATCCATCCTGCCTGCTTTTCCATTGATCATCTTTCTCAACCCTTGTGCTATCCCGGTGTGTTCCCAAACTTTGAAGCTGCCTCTGAGTGTCTCATTATAGTCACTGGGCATTTGAAATTTTATTCCAAGTTCATTTTAAAACTAGGTAGTGTGCGAGGTATTCGGAGATTAGCTATGCTGGTGGGAGATGCTTCCTTGGGGGCCTGCTCCCCTCTTCAAGGCCTCAACACAAATGAAAGGGAGAATGAGGTCCTTTGGAGTTGGTCCTCCAATTACCTTTAATGGGGGTTTTATACATCTGTGGAAGAACAGACGGCTATCAGTGCTAAACTAGAGCCATTGCCTCCGAGGAAAGCAGTGCGGAAATGAACATCATGAACTCATTCTGGTGAGCTTGTTCACCGGGCTGGTGCAGCTATTGAATGTACCCATTTGCTTGCTATGACCATATTGCCATACGCGGTACACCGATTACTGTCCCCCAAATGCAATTCTAAGGAACTAGGAAATGTGCCATGAACTTAACATATTCTGAAGAAAGGATTTTACTTTGTTCTAACAGACGCCATCATACCATTTAAGAAAAACGAAGTCCAAATCCTGTGTAACTCACCAGTGTTTACGTTGCTCTCTTTTCTTTATCATTTATTTATTTATTTATTTATTAAAGGTGCCAATCTCCCATCTTTTATTATTTATGACTTTTTCTCTTTTCTTTTTTTTCCAAAAGAAGCAGGATTGAGATGCCTCCATGTTTTCTCTTTTGTTTCATATATGTCTGTGTATATGTATGTGTATATGTATATTTTTTGTACCAGGGGCAACACCATGTGTGAAGGTCAGAGGCCAGCTTTCAGAGGTCAGAGGCCTCTCCTCTTCCACCACATGGGTTCCAAGGCTTAGCAGGACTTAGCAGCAGACACCCTAACCATCTCATCAGCTCCTATAGTTTGACATTAAAGCTCTGATTTGGTGCAGTGTAGGAGTGCATGTGAGGGAAAGCTGACACTGGTGGAGAAACCTTGTCCTTGCCAGAACTGCAGTCATTTGCAGAAAGTGGGTCCTTGGTGCTTGTTCACTGTCTCCAATGAGGCCTTCAGTGGCAGCGTGGGATTGTTCTCTCTTTCAAATGTCAACATCAACTTGAACTTGGGTATAGGTGACAGAGCTTCTCTCTCTCTCTCTCTCTCTCTCTCTCTCTCTCTCTTTCTCTCTCTCTCTCTCTCTCTCTCTCTGTGTGTGTGTGTGTGTGTGTGTGTGAGAGAGAGAGAGAGAGAGAGAGAGAGAGAGAGAAACATTTAACAATTCAGAGCTATGGTGAGCAGGTTTTTAGGTGAGTTCTGTTTATGTGACCTAATTTGTGCAGCAGGCTTATAGCTAAGAATTTATAGCCTGCGGGTGGTGCTAATTGTGATCTTATTTTAATAGGTATATAAAAGGAAAACAGAAGCTGCCAAGAAAGAATACTTGAAGGCCCTGGCTGCCTACCGGGCCAGCCTCGTTTCTAAGGTAAGCCTGCGGCAGTGCAGGACCATCCCTGTGTGCTGGAAACTACAATGTGGCTCCCTGAGAGCTTTCCATCAGACACTACTCACCTGCGAGTGTCAACAATAGGAACTGCTGTAAGCTGCTGAGGCTGAATCACTGCTATTGGATTGCTACTCTCTCTGTTTGTGTTTGTAGCCATATAGATAGATACATTTTAAATGGCCCAGTGTTCTTTCTGTGTGTCAAGAGTTAATGTCCTCGGTTTGAAACTGGAGGTATGTTCGTCAGGTATTTCTGAACATTCCATAAGTTCTCTCTTGGTTACATTATTGTAATCAGCAGTGTTATATTTCTGACCATCATATAAATAAATAAGATTCATGATTATTTAAAATAAAATCATGTGCCAAGTACTAAGACACAAAGTATATGCATTATACATAGAATATACAGTGATGTATTTTAAAAGGCATTAATATTCCAGAGCAGCTCTATTCTAGGTCATTATTCTTTTGATCCAAAAGGAATGTGTACTGTATGTATCCATCCATCTATCTGGTAGTCCTGGCAACAAACCCAGAGCCTCACACACACACCAAGCAAGCACTCTACTGCTGAGTCTCTCTACCAGACCTAAACTCCTATGTTATTTTACCAATTAGTTACAGAGGTGTTTTGCCTTTCTAGAACTTAGATGGGCTCTGAAGCAAATAGTTTGGACTAGTAGGTTTTGCAGTAGACTCTTCTCTTCTGAGACGCCAATTCCATTTCATCGGTACTGTTATCTAAAGACTGTTAGGCCTCAAAGCCACGTTGAAAGGGCTTCCTCCCTTTCTTCTCTTGTTCACCCGTGTTGCTTCTTTGTATGATGATCCACCACTGGCCACTCTGCTGAATCAGATCGACAGAGGGCCTCCTGCCTTTGTTGACATCTCTCAGGACACTTCCCACTTCATTAGAGAGAAAACATTTATCAGAGCTAAAGCAAAAGCCCTTTTCTGAGATTCTGGAAGATGCACACTGGCAAATAGACTGAGTCTGCACTCAGATGTGCAGAGGCTGGAAAGGAGATCCTGTGGACTGGGCATTGTGATACATACAGCCTCCTAGAGATGTAGTTGATTAACAAGTGTGAACACTGGGTAAAGCAGCAGTGTGCTTCTCAAGAGAACCAGTCTGCTGTTACTATACCCAGAGGCAAGGATAAGGGACCTCCCTGAGTGAGAGTGTCAGCAAGGGACCATGCATGAATTTAAACCAAGAACCACTCTCTGAAAGGGAATTAGCAACCACAACTAGGATCCTGTAGTCTGCAACCAACTTAGAAGAAATAACTTAAAATGTTAGGATTGGAGTCAGGATTCCCAGCTATTTCTAAGTGTAATTTAATGACCCTTCACCAAAGAGACAGAATATCAAAAGAATCCATTTAAAACACCGTTTACTTTCTTAAAAATGATGTTCCCAGGGACCTAGGATTTATATTTAGGTATTTGGAAAGAAAGTAAAGTAGTAGTTGAGGTGAAAGTTTAGAAGAATTTCAATCTGAACCCAAAGAATGAAGTATTCAGTGGTACAGTGTCCTCCAGTGTGCAGACTACAGTGATACATGGTGGCTGCTATACCACTCTTCTGAAGGATTGGCTTTTTTGGGGGTTTCACAAATTAAAAAGATGATCAGTTGAAGACTCCCAGATTTGCCTTCATGGTGAGGATGGATACAAACCAAACCTGATAGAGTAATTAATAAGATCTAATTCATGAGAATTTGGAGGTATGAGATCTTCGTCTTTGAATATAAGGGCAAAAATGAAAGAGATTGGGAATAGATTTCCAGCAATTTCACCTATACTGTATGCCTCTGTGTGCAGAGCTCAGGACCCTCACCCTAATCTATAATGTTAATGTCTACTGGATTTAAATCTTCAGAGAAGTTAATATAGGCATACAGTTAGATTCCCTGTAAGTAAACTTGGCAGACACTTCCACAGCCACCATCCTTGCTTCATTTATCACTGAAGTGCCACCTTAAGGCTCTCTGATGCCATGGACCAGTGTCAACAGTTATCATATAGTTTATTCCTTAAAACTAGCCTGGACATCTTTAAATATTAGAGTACATGAGAATTATATTGCAAAATTGTGTGTGTTCTAATTTGTGAGCCCTCTTAAAAAATCCAAAGATAATTTTGCATATTGATTGCATTGTCTGCCCTAAACCTTTAGAATAGGGTCCTCCAGTAACAGTCACATGGGATTTTTATACAAGGGAGCATTGGCCAGGGAAGTGTGTTGAACACACTGTGTTGAACCAGAACCATCTGGTACACTGGATGGCTTTGTATAAGGCCTTTTTCAGGCTCCTTCTAGTAGCAGAATTTTATAAATCTGAGTCGTAAAAATGCAGAAGTAGATATTTAAAATCATTAAAGATGTTTCATGACACTTGATTGTATCACAGTGTCCTCTGCTACTGACCTCAAAGAACAAACCCAGATGGGGGATAGCTCAGTTGTAGTATACTTGCCTTGCATGGAGGAGGTCCTAGCTTCCACTAGCACCACCAAAGGTAGTCAAGCAAAGTAGAAAAATAGCAATTTTATGAAAAACAAAGGGTGAAACTGTCTTTAAGATGAAACATTCCAACCACTTTTGCATGCATGAAAGAATAATTTATTTCTGCATAATTGTGTGTTTGGGGCACAAAATAAAATAGCTCTATGAACATTGTTTAATGAGTTATTGCATTGTATGAAGATTTAATGCTCTGTCTTCAACTATGGCTTCATTGGTAAAGTCTGGGGGCTTTGAAAATAGTTGTGAAACTCAGAACACTACTAAGGTCATGAATTGTTTCCATTTGGTGTCTCTGAAGAATGTAGTTATGTTTTGCTTCTGTTTGAGTAGCTAATGTGGTAAACAGTTATGCAAATGGGGTTTTGACATTTTCTAGCCACTTGGTTTGTAGTGGCATTTGTTGTTACTTGATACAGTTCTGAATACATAGTGCATGAATTAATTCTCATATCATAGCTTCAGTACCACATGATGCCCTGTTGTAGAAGGGGAAACTGGGAAACAGTGACTGAACATGCTCAAAAGTCTGGAATGTTCATGGGTAGAGCTGTACTCCATTGTCTTTCTGTGTGTGTTGCTTTAGAGGCTAGGATGTAAGAATGATGAAGAATTGTTGCTTTTAAAATGCATGTCAGTTATCTTTTGCCCCAGTTAATGCTGTGTAACAACCAATCACAAACCCCAGTGACATATAAAGATAAGCTTTGTCAGAGAAAGCCAGGGAGCTCGCTGGCCCTTCAGATGGAGTTGTGCTCTTCTGTCTGATTGAAGAAGTGGTACACCTGCAGTTGGATGCTGCAGTGACAGCGAGCTGGCTCCTGAATGCAGCAGGGCCACAGATCTCTCTTTCTGTGAGTGGGAGGGTACACCATCCCTTAAGGAACCAACATGGAACTGGAATAGTTTCTCTCTCATGGGGTCTCCGTAACCAAGCCAAGGCACCAGACCAGCCCAGACTCACTGCGGAGGTGAGCAGATTTGCCTTTGCCTTTAGAAAGTGCTTAAACAGTCACGTGACAAAGGCTGTGGAGACATGAATAGTGGTGACTCTTTTCTGAGTCAGTTTATAGTATGCATTTGTAGATTATAACATTCTGGAACTCTCTTCCTCTCTGTGCAGGCTGCTGCTGAATCAGCAGAAGCTCAGACTATCCGTTCTGTCCAGCAGACTCTGGCATCAACCAATCTGACATCATCCCTCCTTCTGAACACACCACTGTCTCAACATGGGACAGTCCCAGCCTCACCTCAGACTCTCCCACAGTCTCTCCCTAGGTCCATCGCTCCCAAACCCTTAACCATGAGACTACCCATGAGCCAGATTGTCACATCAGTCACCATTGCAGCCAACATGCCCTCGAACATTGGGGCTCCAATGATAAGCTCCATGGGGACAACCATGGTTGGCTCAGCAGCCCCTACCCAGGTAAGCCCTTCGGTGCAAACCCAGCAGCATCAGCTGCAGCTGCAACAACAGCAACAGCAGCAGCAGCAACAGCAGCAGATGCAGCAGATACAGCAGCAGCAGTTGCAGCAGCACCAAATGCATCAGCAAATTCAGCAGCAGATGCAACAGCAGCATTTCCAGCACCATATGCAGCAGCACCTGCAGCAGCAGCAACAGCAGCATCTCCAGCAGCAAATCAACCAACAGCAGCTGCAGCAGCAGCTGCAGCAGCATCTTCAGCTGCAGCAATTGCAGCACATGCAGCACCAATCTCAGCCTTCTCCCCGGCAGCACTCCCCGGTCACCTCCCAGATCACATCTCCCATCCCTGCCATTGGCAGCCCTCAGCCATCCTCTCAGCAACACCAGCCTCAAATCCAGTCGCAGACACAGACTCAAGTGTTACCGCAGGTCAGTATTTTCTAGGGTTCAGGATGCACTAGGATTTGAGTGCTCCTCGGAGAGAGGCATTGGAGGGAAGGTGTGCGGACTAGAAGTTGTAAGTTGACTCTTGTTATGCAGCAGTGTGAACAGATCACAACGGTCCTCTCAAGTGTCTATTAGATAGGCAATAAGAACTACAGTATAGCTGGGAAGCATCTTTTAGCTGACTATACATCACTTTGTTTTTAAACAAGAAAGCTGCACTCTGTCATGTGCTGCCTTTTTTATTTATTCAGGCTATACCTACAATATGTGAATCAAATCGTTTAATGAATCCTGGAACATACTGATGACTGTAAACTGCCCTTCCGAGTCATAGAAAAAAAATGGCCTTATTTCTCCAGAAGTGAATGAACCTCACTTCCAGGCTATTTGAACTTCTGAAGCCCTAAAATAAATACTAACTACAAAGCACAGTTGTAACTACCTGAAATATGAAGATCCAGTTTCATACAAACATTTGTATGATGTGAATAGTTGATGGCATTTTTTTTGTCATGAAAAAAATAATGTAAATCACAGACTTTTGCCAAAGCTCTTATTTTTTTTCTAAATCTCTCTCAAAAATAAATGCAAGTGATTAGATTCAATTATCAACTTATTTACTTACTTCTACTTTGTATCCATGACTTCTTTGAATCAAACCACAGTATATGTTGTGACAATATGTACGGCACCACTGCTAGCCCATTATGTTCATTCCAATTAGAAGAAATGTGAATACTATATTACGTGTTTTGAGTGACAAGTTTTGAAAAATAAAAACACTGTATTTTTAAAAGGGAAATGCACTTAAATGAAACAGTTATTACAAAAGTTAAGATTTAAAAAGAAAAAGCAAGAGTTTTTATTATGATGTAATACCAGTAGAATATTGAATATTTAAAAGGCACACTACATCTGAAATAATCAATGTAAATATTTTCTTTCCAAGTTGTAAGTTTTCATATCATGTGTTGTAAAGTTTTCCTAAACCAGGCTTTAACGTAAATACTGGTGACATAAACCATTCATTGCTACATTGCTTATTGTGTTTTTATGCTGTTTTATACTTTTTTATGAGTTATGATAGCAGCAATTAAGTTGTTTGTATTTTGCTTAACTAAAACAAAATGCTTTTATCTTGCTATAGAATAAACACATTTCAGTAAAATCTGTTGACTGTATTTTGATGCAACGACAGGACACTGTTCACTTTTCAAATAAAATGGAATGTCAAATTTTACTTTTGGTCCCTTGAATACATTAAGAAGGGAACGTGGCAGTAACCAGTCCTGCTTCAGCCGCGCATCCTCCTCCATTTTCATCTGGAAACACAATATTCATGACCAAGAATTTGGATTTTACAGTCAAATACTAGGGCCCTGATAAAAGATGAGAATTTTTTTTTAATTATCTTAACATACAAATATGATACAAATTATTTACAAATAAAACATGGGTAAGATACAAATCTATTTATGTAAGGCAAAAAGCAGCTGCCTTCTAGTTAGTTCAGGGCTAGAACTAACTGCCATCAAGTTATTATTTCTATTAAAATAAATGGTGGGTCCTAGTCTTGAAGCCAAAATAAAAATTCAGTGCCCATTTTCCCCCTTTTCTTTACTCTGCGGTGGCTTCTCTTTGAGAGCTGTGTGACCATGGTCCCCAGTAGTCTTGCATGATTAATTACAGCATCTGTCCTGTCAGAAGCTGTAATGAAGAGGTCTTGATAAAAATTGCAAATTACCACTGGCAACAGTCTTAAACTGCTTATGATAAAATGAAAATTAAAAACAGCAAGTGTCAACCCTGACTAGAATCCTAATCTGAGAAGAATGAGGGTATGCATGGCAGCAGCAACCATTACTACTGTGTGCAACACGCTCAAAAAAATAGAATATGGATTCCTTAAAGTTGTTGTACTTCAAAGAATATTTACTGTATGTTGTGGGTTATGAATAATGAATTTTGCTTTCAATATTTCATAATCCTCTCATACTCTGTATTATGTACAAATATTGAACAGCGAGAGATTCTGATTATAAATTTATAGGCTTCTTGCTGTAGAAAAATTTATGTCTAAATTGAAGCTTTTCATAAGATGTATTAGTTGACAGGTATCAGTGTTCAAACAGTCTTCAAAAGATGCCTAACCACAGCTACAAGGGGCCAGTTGTTCTCCACAGAGCAGTGGTCTGCAGCAGACCCATCAGGAACAAAGCCAGTGCTCAGAGTCTCTGTGAACAGAAACCAACAGTACATAGCAGGAAGAACCATTTGATATTCTGTTGTGGGACCTTTAGACAAATGTCTTCAAAATTAATTGCTAAACTACATGTGACAGTAATTGTGTCTTAGTTCTATAATTGTCATTTTGAAAACCCATGAAGTATTGCTGGGGAAAAATGTCACTAGTGATGAGGCTTAATTGCAAGTAAAGTCTGTTTGCAACTGCTTGCAGTTAGAGGCAGGTGTTTTTTGCAGATATTACATGACTTTTTAAAAATACATAAATCTTAGATTTTTGCCACATTTCATCAAATTATAATAAAGCTACTGATGGTCAATTCCAGGGGAAGACAAAGACACTTTAATTACTACTACAACTAAAAAATAAATTGCCAGGCAATCTATATATTTAAAACGCCAAAAGACTTGAATTATGTAACAAGTCTCTCTACTCTTGTTACCTACTTGTTTTAATCAGAATTCACAAAATGACTGCTCTTGTACTTCAATTTACATGAGTAACTCGTTTCTATCCCTGCATCTATATAAGGTTTTGATACTCTTTCTTTAGTAGGTCAGAAATAAATCCAGGTGGTGAAAATCAGTGTGAGAAGTATGGTCCCTATTGGGTAGACTCCTTAAGTGTTCCATGGATGTTGAGGGTCTCCCCCTTCCCAAACCCCATCTCCATCACACACATACCTCACCTCTCCTCTGTTGTGGGGACATTATTTTATTACTATAGCTAACCATGTTCCCTTTCTGTGTTCACCTGTATGGCCATCTGATGAAAGAGCATAAGGACTTTTCATTTTCAGCTGACATGGGGTCATTAGTTCCTGACTCAAAGAATAGCAACTTAAATGCCTTCGTGAAGCATAATTTCTGCAATATATTACCACCTGACTGCGGTCTGAAGGCTTCGAGACAGATGGATTAATATCTCCAGTTTAAGTAGGAGTCCTCTGCTGTCCACTCAGCGGGCTCCAGACATCTGAATGGTCTCTTCTCCGATCTCACTTCACAGAGCATTTTCAGCCCTGCACTTCACTCTAACCTCCCCCCCACCCCCACCCCCCTTTGTTTGGCTTTTGTTTTGCAACAGCTGTTATTATCGTTTTTGGTCAGCTGTGATTGCTGGAGGCAAAATAGGACCAGATGGTGTTTTGCTATGCATGAATGGAGCCTTAGAGGAGTTGGGACTGAATAGGCCAAGTTTGAATGGTGTCTATGCACCACCTGCCTGCCTTAGCTGTGGTGTACACATCACAGTAGCATGATCCGTCTCAGACCCACTAGAATCGGATGGGAAAATGGAGAACTGGGGTGGATTTCTTCCATATTTATTGATCTTCCATGCACTAACAGAATAATGTACTGTACAGTCAATTTGAGTTAATTGTATATGACACAGCTTGGACATGTAATCCATCACTCTAGAATTCTGGCTCACTTTAAGGTTTTCATTGCTCTTTAACACATGAGCCTGTGCACACACACTTATACACACACACACACACACACACACACACACATGCAAACACACATGCACATACACACATAAGTGGAAAGAGAATGAAAACTGATAATTAAGTAGGCATAAGTTTAACAGAATATTCTAAAATAACAGACATGAATCTGAGGCTGAGCTTGGGGCCCTGCTGGGAGATAGTTGAAAAGTAGCTTTTGTCAGCAGTAAAACATAGTAAAGAAACCTACACGGTTGATCCGGCAGAAGTTCTCAGAAGTGTGGCTTGTCTCTCAAATGCTGCACAGGTACTACTCAATTGGACTTGGATTTTCTTAGAAAATATTCTTAACCACTTAAATTGTGCTCTCTATTCTTTAAACTAACCTCAAAGATACATGTGCTCCCTGAATCCTAAAGCTGGTGGATGGGTTTCATCTGTGTAGACTGCAAGCCTACAGGTGTATAGTTGTGTGTGTTACTGAGGAAACACTAAGCCACCTGGGAGATGTGGAATCAGATATGCAGGCAGACAGCTCCATTTGCCTTGGGCCCTAATTACTTAAATTTACTTCCACAGCATGCAGAACCCTGTGATGGGTCCCAAAGGAAAGGCAGAGATAAATAGCACCTTCTGTTTACTTGGTATATGTTTGAAATTTTCCCTAATAAAGATTTAAAAAATCATAACAGGCCATCCTTCAGTGGAGTTTTCAATTTTTTCCTCTCTAGGGCAGAGAAGGTACCACCACACAGAATGATTCGGTGTGCCAACAGGAGACATAAAACAAATGTGTGTGATTTTCTCTTTAATCTGAGAAAATAAAAATTCTCATTAGAAAAGAGAGAGATGGTGATTGGAGAGGGTATTGGAGAAAGCTGCATGAAATTATTGATATTTAGGTGGCACTTTTGGGGTGTAAAGAGGTTGTCAGAAGCCAAGCCAGAAGTCTTGACCTAGAAGAGGAGACATCTTCAGCTGTGTGTATGTGTGTGTGTGTGTGTGTGTGTGTGTGTGTGTGTGTGTGTGTGTGCTGTGCGCGCGCACACTCGGGGAAGAGGGGGGAGGGTGAGGAGAAGACTCAGATTGGCATCCAGGTACTTGAAAGCTGCAATGTGGACATACATTGTTCTTGGGAAGGTAAGCGGGAGAAGATACTGGAAAGGGTATTTGGAGTATTTGGAATGACATTTGTTGATGATCTGCTGAGGAATGTGTTGAACTTGGACTCTGAAGGTGCTGGAGTGGGAAAGGCAGGATTGAATACAAAAAGGGTGTGATCCAGTTGACGTCAAAACCTGAAAAAAAATTCATCAGGATCCTTATTTGATGCTTCACACTGCCACACTGCTCCATGTTCCCTCCCACCAAACCATCTTCCGTGAGGTACAAAACCACCACCACCATAAAAGCCAAATCAAGGCTCACTCTCTCTCTCTCTCTCTCTCTCTCTCTCTCTCTCTCTCTCTCTCTCTCTCTCTCTCTCTCTCTCTCTCTCTCTCTCTGTGTCTCTGGTGACCACATTGAACTAGGCCTTATCCCTATGTTAGCATCAAGAGAGATCATTTTTCAAGTATGCTGTGAAAAGAAAGCTATTTTCACTACTGGTAAAAGTCCCTATCGCTTGAACTCCAACATGAGGAAGGATGAAAGAAAAGTCTGGCTTTGTTGCTAAGTCAAACCTCGGGCAGCACTAGGGTTTTGTGGGGGGTGTTGGTTATGGTCTCAATTTAATTTCAAAGAAGAACCTTCACAGATAGAGGATGGTGTGTGGATGCACACCTCTACACCTCTTAGCAAGCGAATAATGCTCTTTTGTAAAATGCCTCATTATCTCTGGCACTTATATCGAATGCTGTACTTTCTAAAGCAATTTACCGTGAATGACTCTTGACTTCTTCCATCACTCAGCCAGGTGAGGTGGGAGTTAACACGGAACAAATTAGGAAACTGAGGCACAGAGAGGAACTGTAGCTTCTTCCCATATATATTTCCCAGAGACATAATTGGAACTAGAAAATCATTCCATTACCCTGTTAAATTTATCTGCTTTCAAATACTTATCCATGGCATTTGTATGTGTGTTGATCTATTAGGGTGTAGGATGTGTGATGTGTGCTCATGAGTGTAGATGGGTGACAGATATTCATCACAACACTAAACAGAGTAATTAATCCATATTTTCCCCATGGCTAGGCAGCCAGCAAGCCAGAGCAAGCACCACCTTAACCCATGCTCTCAATGGGGCACTGTGCCACATGGCACTTTATTTTGGTGTGAATACTTTCCAGTCTGAATGTTTTCTCTGCCATAGTGTCATTATTTTGTATTCTGGCAAATGGCTTTGACTTCTATCAAAGTATTAGGACACTAGATACTGAGGCAATGAATACCAAGGCAGAGTATTTATTGCTTCACAGGTATAAGAAAAAGTAAGTGTGGAGGAAGGTAATAAAGGGTGAGAGTCAGGTGGGTATACATTGTTCTACATGGTTTTGGAGACTGGGGAACTGATCTGCTTAATGTGGGACAGTAGGGGGATTAGGTGTCCCTGGGAATGTGCAGCAACCACCTTGCACCTTCATTCGTGAGTTTTCCTCTCCATCTCTAAGAGATACATGGCCTTGCTGGGTATGGTGAATTTGACCCAGCTTCTTGTCAAAAGTGATAGGTCTCTTGTCAACAAATTTGATTATTGTCTTGACTTTAAAGAAAGCACTAAAACTACCTTGAAACTGGTTACTTGCCAAGTTTCAGTAGACTTGAATTCTAAACATACCTCTGTGGAATGCCAACCTTGAGCATTCTGCAAGCACTTTCTAGCTTGTGACTAGCTTGTGACACATGCTAGCAAGTGACTTTCTAGATTCAACCCCATAGTGGTTATTTTGAGATCTGGGTCTGGAGTTTATTTTCAGATTTCTGCCCTACATTTTCTTTCCAGTCAGTTTGCCTTGCATCCAAGGATATATTGTTACCAAGAAAGATGCTTTCTGATAGCATTCCTTGTTACATGTCACTTCTGTCTTCCTCCTAACACAGAGAGAGAGCTTTCATTTTCAGTTTGTCACAAGGAGTGAAAATGGTGCCATGTCCTAACCTGCTTTAATTGGTAATTTACAAATTTGACACAAGATCTTAGTCCAAATTACTCAGGCCAGCTGTGCAATGCCTCACCCTCTCTTTCCATTCTTAATCCTCTCCTCTGTAGTTGGTATTGAGTACGTGGAGCCCCCAGGACAAATAACAACATCTGAGGAAATTACCCACCTACAGGCTGACCTCTTGTGTGCTTTTGGATGCCAAATTAAGACATCCATCTTTGAACGTTGGGACAGTTACCTGGAAGAAACAGCACCATTTTGTCTATAATAACATTTTTAGAAACCATGCCTAAGCACTGGCATACCTAGCTGGCAACTTGTTAATGATGTTCAGAATATTCTGGCCAATAAACAGGAGTCCAACCACAGTTCTTTCCAAAGCAGAACCTAATTCCATGCATAGGTACAGTATCCTCATGCAGTAAGTAAAACCAGCTTTGTCTTAGCTCTACCCCACCCCCAAAAAAAGAAACAAAAGAGCTACTTAGTTTAACTCTTAAGAATCTTGATTAGCAGGGAGATCAGGACTTCTGTCAACAAAACATTAGAGGATTTAAATAGGCTAAATGTAGATTATTGTAATTGCTTCGAGGTCATCAAAAGCACTGAAATAGTAGCCTGGGTTCCATGAGCTGCTGGACACAATCAATCCAAACACACAATACCTATTGAGAATAGGTACAAATGATCTTTGGCGCATTCAACTGACTTCCTGCTAAGATGTTTCTGATTATTTGTAGATTGTGTCTACATCTGTAGCTGCTGAGAAACAAAGTGCAGTTCTCTGGATCAGCCTCTTGAATGAAGTTCCTAGTTATCTTGGACAAGAACTTTTCAGAAAGTTGTTTTAGATACTACTCTCTCTAAAAATATATGTGGTGCAGAGCAAGCTCCACTTCAGAATTCTAGAAGTACAGCCTTGCCAGCACTCTGCAAAGGGACACTGAGGACGCACCACCATTGTTGGTCCTCTTTAAGTGCTTCTCTTCCCATTTTCTGGCTCCTCCTTCACTCCCCAAACACAGGGAATTAGCAAACTCTGCAGAACAAAACTCATTCAACGCAAAACAAAACTCTGAGAATGTGGACCATCGTCCTGGGTACCTGAAGCTCAGTGCCTGCAATGAGTCTTGCTACCCAGGCACCCAAGCAATAAGTCAAAGACAGAAGGCACACAGGATGGGAGATCATCTGGGTTAGGTGCTTGGTAGGCACTCAAACATCAGCCATGAAAATCACCACAGAATTAATGAGCTACATTCAGTAGGCCTGTGTTCTTAGAACAGCTAAGGTTTTTATGTTTCATACAGATGGTGTTTATGTAGTTTGTGAGCTCAGCGTGAGAAGCAGTTGTAAAACAGACTGGGGTTTGGTATAGTTCGGCACAATTACTATTGTATAATTGAATACCATAGCTATTATATAAAAATATTTTAAGAAGTAGGCTCTGCTCATACTTACACAGTAGTTCTTAATAATAAGAGATGATGCAAACATTGTAACATATTTTATAATGATGTTTACAAACTTATTCAAGGTTTGGCAGAATTACAAACCTTGTCTGGATTCCCTTTCTTGCCTTCTTGGTGAAACGAGTTCCCCTTAGGTTCGGTGACAAGCTCTGTAGTCACTAGTGAGTCCTCAGAAACCAATTTCATTAGGCCACTCACATGAATGGGTAGATGTGGATAGCAATATTTATCATTTACAAAAGACAGAGAGTGCAGGCCACTCTGGGCAGTGTTCAGTTTCTCCAAAGCAGCAAAGGAAATGTACATTGGCCTGAATTGAGACAGATGTCACATTAGTACATGCTCACTGTAATCTTTCTGGGTAGAGATGATGAATTTAGAAGATATGATCATTAGATATTATTCTTTCTAATAGGAAAAAGGGGTAAGTGTTTGTCCCTCCGGTTCTACAAAGCTATAAAACAACCCCCAAGAAAACGTACTTTTTAAGTTTTGAAAAATTTCTTTTAATTGTGTTCATAAAATAACTCTTGGTTCTTCACCACCGCAGGAGACAGTAGAGCATTGGAACAAATGGCTTCAATGGCAGCCTTTTTAATTTGTCTGTGGTGTGTGCATGTACGTGTGTGTGTGTGTGTGTGTGTGTGTGTGTGTGTGTGTGTGTGTGTTTAGATCAGAGACTCAAGTCGTGTTTTCCTCAATCATTTCTTTACTTATTTCTTTTTCTT